>OVAY01001073.1:24018-36515 GCA_900406395.1 Kernera saxatilis
ATTAAACTATATGACCCCTCAAGCCAAAAATAATTAAATTACATGACCCCTAATTGCATAATATTTATTTTAGTCCTTATATGTTCGTGGACCTATCAATATATATTCATATAATAATTGTTTAAAATATATTTTCATATAATAATTGTTTAAAATATATTTTCCCAACTATTTAATATTTAGTACTCCAACTAGAATTTTGTGAGACCATAATGATACAGAAGATGAGAAAATGATGCGGTCATGTGCAGTAACAAATAGTGTTAGGAGACAGTGAGACGCTAATGTGATATGACCAAAAGTAATAATCTTTTTACAAGTTTTTTTAAAACAAAAAAAAATAGAAAAACAGAAGCGACCTATAATCTTTCAGAAATTTTATGTCTCCTTTTTTAAACACCCTGGCTGGCTATTTCCGTTTTTTGGGTATACTGTTACTGAGACAATTTTTTGGGTAGCAAAAACTCTGCTGCAATTTAAATCCATATAGCATGTTCTTAAGTTATTAACTTATTAGCCGTTTGAAAACAGAAATCCATAATATAAGTATGGCGTCTTAATGTTAGGTTAGGCCAATGGTTTAGATTCTTATTAACATCCTAAATTGTTGGTGCTGCAACTGAAATAACCTGTCTTAGAACTATGAAACAAATAATTGAAGTCTATATTTTATTTAGCTATATTGTACTATATACTTATAATAAGTCGACCCACTTGATTCCGAAGCCTGCACTACTGTTTAAATTAATATTAGTGGGATTAACTTAAAAGATTTCCAATACACACAACATAAATATACATTTAAATCCATAGATTTGTGTGTGTATATATATACACACGCATGACTGAGAACTACCGGTGGTGGCCATGACTTTGAGCAAGGTTGAATGACATCATCATCATCACAGCATTATGCATTTATGCTACATATCTTCATAGTACACCAAAATATATACATATATATATATGTAATTTGTATATCTATCAGCATATACGTAGGTGTAGACTGAAACGTGTGATCGCAAACTAATTAATTACAACTTAATTCTATATCAAATTCGGATTTTACAACTTAACAACTCGATTGTAAAATTCTCGATTTTCCATTGGTATTTCACTGGATTTTAGTTTTTTTTTATGCATAGTATCATATATAAATGCAACTATAATAATTACTTTGTCAAGCGAAACTGACTTTTATCATTTCTATTTCAAGTTCTAGNTCAAGCGAAACTGACTTTTATCATTTCTATTTCAAGTTCTAGTTATCATAATACAATATTTATATTATTTTTTAACGACACATGTTTTTTTTCATGCGTTTCCGTGTAAATGTAATCATATATTTCTGTAAAAAAAAAAAAACAATTGATTTTTAAACTATGCAGATGAGGACAGTGAGTTTGTATTGACAGTTAAAAGGCATGGGCTGGGCCCACGTAACCCAATAAGGGAGATGCTGATGTCATAATTTACGTCAGATGCAGTCACCCAATGATGCGGCTCCTTCGCTTTTAAGTCTTTACTTTGGAACCAAAAGTCAACCTTCTTAAGCTACGCTCGCATACATTTTATAATTGCCTCCTATTCTAATGTGGGGTCCACGCGCCAAAACATAAAATACGAATTTATACAATTAAATATAAAGGAGGAATTTCAGATAATTTTTTTAAAAAAACACAAGAACAGTACTTATTTATTAATTATTACTAATGTATCCTTAATTTTATTCCAGAACTTGTGGTTCGCATTATAAATCATATTATCTAATAACTTATTCTTATCCAGTTTCCATCTATAATGCATATACAGAAACAAAGGTGATAATAACTTGGGATCTAAGGTATTAGTATTAAGTATTTTAAATTTAACTAATGAGTATTATACTTGTACACCGTCTTATAAAAACCGTTGTTTTTAGTTCTATTACTTTTGTCTTTTGACTAAATCATAAATTAGATATTTGATGTTAAACTTAAAATCACTGTGATTTATAACAAAAAATATCTAAAATGATATTCTTAGAAATAACCTTTTTTAATGAAATGTCAAAACAATTATGTGGTCTTTTGTGCAATAAATATTGAAGTTTTATTGTATAATATAACAATTTAAAAAGCACAAGGGAATTATACTCGAACTCAATCCCTAGATGCGAATATCAATAAATAAATATATGGTGCTTTCTTTGTAAGTCGGTCAACAAAACGACCAGCCAAAAGAAATAAATCGAGAGAGCATTTTTTTTTTTTTTTTCACTAGAAAGTTTTATTGATAGACGATTAACTAATAGTAATTGTGAACCCAGCAGTTAATTGTTTTTGAAAATGATAAATTAAGTCGGTGATTTGAATAACTATGTCAATCTTCTTGTAGGAGCTGACGAGCTTGAAACATCTATGTCAATCTTCTTGCAGGAGCTGATGAGCTCGAAACATCTATGAATTTTGACATTACCGATCAAAGAGCCAAAAATTAATATTAATTCACCAAAGGCGGGATTTAATAATTAAATAAAATTAACACCGATAGTGATTAGGTATTACTACTACGTTTCTAAGGCAAAAAAAATAAAAGAAGCTATTACTACTACGTTATTTTGTTGAACGGGTTTTTGTTTGAATTTCAGTTTTTTTTTTATAACTTTTGAATTTCAGTTTTCTTGTGGAGAATATGAGGATTGCACTCTAATCAAAATCTAGTTCGGTTTAATATGGCTGGATTTTTCTTAAGAAAAACTACTGTTAATTTTAAAATTCTTCCAACCAATTTATTTTCTCCTTTTTTTGTTTGTTTTATGTGTGATTGTTTTTTTGGTTCAATTTGGTTGTGTATTTGAAATATAATAACCTGACCACAATTTGGTTTGTTTATTGAACATTTCTTCTGGTCCTATTTAGCCGACATTAAAATGGAGACAGTATAAAAGCATACACAATACAGTATGTGAATTTTTTTTTTTTTTTTGATAAAGAACAGTATGTGAATTTATGTGAAGCTAAATACAAAAATATTTGGTTATCTATATAATATTTGAATAGGTAATATCCAGATATATATACAATATAATGGAGAATAGAGACAATTAGACAGTTAAGTTAGTTGGAGATTAGGTGTCATATCGTTGAAACTTTTCAAAGAAAGCACCCAAAATTCAATTTATTAAAAACCAACTAGCTTTGTTGGAAAAAACAAACTAGTATTTTCGCTCATCATACCCAGAAAAACCAACAATTATTTTGCTCTTTATTTTTTTGTTAGTACTACCAACTAATATTTTCGCTCATCATATCACGACTTTTTTCTTTTTTTCTTTTTTTCATCGTATTTAGTAGCATAGGTAAGGAATAGTTCTTGTCATGCTACAAAAAGTCAGGAAAATATTAAACATGTATATTTTTATTGATTAACTGATAATAGGGCCGAGTTTTAAATCTACAGCGGCAGTTTATAATTGACAATCATCCATTTGACATTTGTTTTCCAGTCCATAAAATTGACGGTCACCAATTTGAGAATCATTTTTTTAGGGTTCAATTAGTACAATCTGCAAATTTTAGTCTTGGAGTTGACATTCTTCTTTATAATAGAAAAAACTGAAATTATTTTGTCTACTTATCTCTTGTATAAACTTTTTGAGGATGTTTTTGCTATAGATGCATAACAAACGGGAACACAATTATTTATATAGTATAACTTTTTCTCTGTTTATTTACTATAATATGGTTTAGTTCAACTGGTTAAAAGCGAACTATTATTAGCCGACGACAAAAACTGACTATTTTTGTTTGTCGACTATATATATGAACTGTTTTAATGTTTAGAGTCCTAGTTGAGTTTAGAATTACTTATTTAAAAACATTTATTTTAAAAACATCTGACACTTGGTTAACTAAATATACTAATTGAACAAAGTTAGAATTGTATGAAACTCAAATTATTTTATATGTATAAAATTCAAATTATTTTATATAATATTTTTAGCTAAAAAAAAACAAATCCAAATAAAAGCCCTGAAAAATGAACATTTTCAATAATTAAATTGAAAAGGAAGTTTTTTAATGATATGGGTCCACATAACACAAAGAGGAGCGAACCTTTTAACACTTTTGAGTGGTATATTTTCCTTCAAACGTTTCCTTTCCTACGACTCTTTATTTTCTTTCTAAAAGGGGTTTTTTTTCTTTCCAAAAGGTAGATGTAGGTCATGCGGCTATGGAGGCCATTTTTGGTGCATTTCTAAGGAAGCCATAAGATGATTAGAGTTACATGAAACGTAGAAAAAGTACATGATAAAACACAGATTCTATATTAACCATCAAATTATTCTACAGACACCATATGAATTCTATCAAACTTTTTTTTTGCAGTTAGAATAATGATAGGATCTGAAATTATAAAAACAAAATGAAATTTGGTGGAAAAATCCAAAGTCTCCCAATAAATTAATTGTCACTATAGCAAGTTTATATTAATCAAAATATAATATTTATCTGACTTAAAAAAAAATTATATTTTTAATTATAACAACTGAAAACTAGAATTGCAAAAACAAGGAAATTCAATAACATTTTTGTAAAACTACATGGAGACACATAAACGTTTGTACATAGATATTAAAATGCTAATCGCACTAATTTTATATACAAATATCATTTAAGATATTTTTAAGCGTTTCCTAATGTGGGGCTTTTTCAACAATTCAGGAAGTTGCTTAGAGCTTACGTGTCTTTGCTACATCACCAAAAAAAAAGATAAAGAAAAGAGGGAAAAAAAATTTCTTATTTTTCTTTTCTTGTATCTCTTATCTTCCTCTATATATATAAGCCATTTTTTCTAACTTTTCATACTTTTATTTTCATTTCCTTTAACTGCTTAGTTCCTCCTCAAATTTCTCCCACCTTTGCTTCTCTTTATTTCTTTCTTTCCTCAACCTCTTTGTTTTTTTCTTCAACGCCGACGTGTGTCTGCAATAAACACATATCTCTCGATCGATCCTCCTTTTCCTCAAAATTTTTTCCTGGTTTTTTCTTGTTTTCTGGTAATCCATCAAGAATTATCCTCAGCTTTCTTGTTCTTGGTATAGATGGTGGAAGAAGGGGGCGTAGTTGTGAATCAAGGAAGAGAAGAGGTGGTTGATTTGCCTCCGGGGTTTCGGTTTCACCCAACTGATGAAGAGATTATAACTCACTACCTCAAAGAGAAGGTCTTCAACATCCGATTCACCGCCGCTGCAATTGGTCAAGCCGACCTCAATAAGAACGAGCCTTGGGATCTACCAAGTAAGTCAAGTCAAGATCTTTTATTTTATTTTGACCGTTTCAAAAATCATCATCAAGATTCTGATTCTTGATTTCGAGTGCAGAGATTGCAAAGATGGGGGAGAAGGAGTTTTACTTCTTTTGTCAGAGGGATCGGAAGTACCCGACCGGGATGAGGACGAACCGTGCGACAGTGTCCGGTTATTGGAAGGCGACCGGGAAGGACAAGCAGATCTTTAGAGGCAAAGGTTGTCTTGTTGGGATGAAGAAAACACTTGTGTTCTATCGAGGAAGAGCTCCAAAAGGTGAAAAGACCAATTGGGTTATGCATGAGTATCGTCTCGATGGCAAATATTCCTATCACAATCTCCCCAAATCCGCAAGGGTACGTCAAAGTTTTCAAATTTTTTCGAGAAATTTATTTGATTCGATTCACTTCAATTATAAATTTAATGAGAAAGATCTGAGTCACGATGCTTACAAATTGTGCTTGGTGTGGAAAAGTTTTATCTAATAATTGTTGGTATATATATTTGTTAGTTCAAGACTAATCCAAAACATAAAATCTTAGTAAGAACCTAATTCATTAGGAATCTTTAACTAACTAAACTTTTTGTTTTTGGTGATGATTATAGGATGAATGGGTGGTCTGTAGGGTTTTTCACAAGAACACTCCTACTACTACTACTACTACGAACCACCTCTCAAGGATTGATTCACTTGACAACATTGATCATCTATTAGACTTCTCATCTCTCCCTCCTCTCATAGATCCGGGTTTCTTGGGTCAACCCGGCCCAAGCTTCTCTGGCGTCGGCCAACAACACGACCTCAAACCCATGCTCCATCATCCTACAACCGCACCGATTGACAACACTTACCTCTCTACCCAAACTTTCAATTACCCTTACCGGTCAGTGCCTAATCCCGGATCCCATAATAACAAGGGTATGATCAAGTTGGAGAATTCTCTTGTGAGTGTGTCTCAAGAAACCGGTTTAAGCTCGGACATGAACACAACCGCCACGCCGGAAATATCTTCGTATCCGGTGATGATGAATACCACGGCCAGTGCGGCGATGATGGATGGTAACAAGACGTCGTATGATGATCTTGATGACTTGGGGATCTTTTGGGACGACTACTAACTAGTTTGGAAGAATTGTGAATCTGTGATTGAAGAGTGGCATTAATTACTTGTTTAGTGTTTTTAATCGTGTAATTAATTCGTATATATACATAAGCTTAATAGGTTTTCTTAGGGAATGAACTTTAGTTAGACGATTGTTTACTTACTTAGTTTTTAGTTCGGGAGAAAAAGCTTTATCATTTGGATTATTTTCTTTGTGGTTAACTTGTACATATATATACATATAATTCTTCGTATGGTTTATTTCTTTCAAATAAATTCTTAATAATTATAAAACGAAATGCTGGTGAATTGCCCATAATTTCAAGATTTTGGAGACGATTTTCAAGTAAATTTATCTTATCGAGAGGTGTCCGATATATCTATGCATATTATGTAACAATCCATCTTCTTCTTATGATTTTTGTATATACTTTTATGTACATAACTATAAGCATATACATAACTATTCAATCGTATAGATCATTAAAATAAGTACATCCGATATAAAGTTCTCATTAAGTATCATTAGTTACAAAATTAGAATAAATGTGTATACTTAATGGTCACAGATTCTTGATCAATATTAACAAGACAATATGTCAATCTACTGTATAAAAAACTTTATGTACTTTCTAATGCCGGTCTTTTATCTGAGTTGCAAAATTCAGGGTCGAAATTCATGCATGCTAATAATCCCACCAAGCTTGTAGTTCTAATGTAAAGTCTAAAGTACCAGGAAAAAAAAGATATACGTTTAGTGAAATTCGATTTGTATCCTTGATCAACCAGACAATTTTTAGTTATTAGACTACCGTCACTAATTATGATTCTAAAGTCATTTCTAGAGCGAAAGCTATATCGAACATGGTTAAGGGCCATATTTGGGTGAAGGAGAATTTTAAGAAATTAATTTTCCTTTTTATTCAGATCGTAAAGTGGAAAAATATGGACCTATAGAATCTGAATAAACTGAGAGGAAGAACACAGCTCACGAAGCATGTGAATTGTTCCCTGAATCTGGGCATCATATTAGCCATTACATTTGGCTAATAATTTAGTTTTCTAAGACACAATTTGATTAATAAAATAAATTAAAAAGATGCTAAGTAAGGACAGTAATTAATGATGGGTTTCTTTTAAAAACAAACTCCAGATCCCTAAGTCTTCTGTCTTAAGGAACTTAGTTATTACACTCAATTACTTTACGTTTTCTTACTTAATGTTTATAAAACAATATTATAAGCTTAGTTTACAAGTGTTTACACAAAATGTTAAATTTCCGTGTGATACTTTTCTTTTGAGGATTTAATATTTTGTGTTTTCTTATGCCATTTTACAATATATATATTAGTCACTGGAACGTTTTCCATGTTGTTGTTTATTTGGACCCGCATGATGAGAAACATTCAAACAGCTGCAAATTGTTTCGTCTAGTGTACTATAATGTTCTTCAAATTGGATTCTTAACAAAGAAAAAAAAAATGAAAAGATAGTTCCAAAATAAAAAATCAATTCATGATAATTGAATGATTCAATGGGCTAGCTAGAGGACCAGCATTCAAGTTTTTCTACAGTAATTGTAATTTAAATGATAAAAAATAGCAAACTCTTCCATACGTCCATGAATTAATCTGAATTTAGTTTGGGATCCTTTTTTAAAAAAAAAAGACGTGAATCTGTTTGATGAATAATATATTAATGCGCATTATAGCAAGCTTTCCGCTTAAAGCAAAGCTTTTAGATGAATACTTGCAGCAAAGCTAACCGCTTCTTTCCTTTTTTAGGTTTCTAGATGATTGCTAACTTTGCTATCTTTTTTCTCTCCACCCTTTCTTTTTTTCCCTTTCCTCTTCATTATATGTATATTTTAAGTATATAATATCATAATTTTTAATTCTTTTTTTTTTGTTAAAACATAATTTTTAATGTTACCCAACTCTAAAATTTTATTATTGTTTGTTCCACGAATCATCTCAATTCTAATGCAAAACACGATTGTAAAACACGATTGTTAGAACAATGAACATCAGCCGATACCCCAAAAAAACATGGAAAATGCGTAACTCGTGCGTGAAAAAAATGGACGGTCACGCTCACCAACTGATAAATCGCCTCGACCAAATTTCTTCATCGGTTAAGAGATATTAACCGGATATTATCCACCAACTTCGTAACCGGTGAGTAAAATGATCCTGCAGTGGTTTTGAATTTTCAAATCGGCTGCCTACAAAAGAAAATGGGCTCTTGGACAGTTACGTTTGAGCCCAACAATGAGCCCATGAATTTTAGAAAAGAAAATATCGAAAGGCGTTTAAAATCCAGGTACAAACGTAACACCCGAAAATCAAGCACACATGAACTTGAAATTTGCAGACCGAAAATATTATTGATTCGTATCAATCATCTTAAAATATCAAATCTTCAAAAATATCAAAATTTTTAAATAATGCGACCAAAAAGAGTGTCTAAACATCGAAAAAAGCACCGACATTAAAATTCTAAAAGGATCCGGTTAACAAAAATTAAATTTCTGTGACTTTTCTAATTTAGACCCCACAAAAACATGAAACTTCAAAATTGGCCGTCTTTACTCCACAGTCAGAATCTTGACAACAGAGGAACCATCGATCTTGTGCAACGCCACAATCGAGTCTCCAAGCTTGCAGATACCCTTCTTCTTTGCAAATTCGACCGCGAATCTAATCGTCTCCTCCGTCGAATCCTTGTTCGAAGACCTAGCAGAAGCTCCCGTCGCCATCACCGGAATGATTCCTCGGTAAACCAAACCACGTCTCGCCACATGGGCCGCCGATTCAGGGCAGGACCACTCGAAATCATCGGTGCGAGTAATCTCCGGCACAATCACCGACAGAATCGGAACGCTCGGCCTGTATTTCGCCACAAGCTCCGCCGTGTAACCGCCCTTGGTGAGCACCACAATCGCCGCCGCGCACAGACTCCTGGCCGTCGAAACGGCGGAAGCGGCTAAGCTCTCGATTGGGGATAACGGCAACGAAACGAGCCCTAGTGTTTTCTTCTGCACTGCGTCGTAATCGACGAAATCCTCTGCCTCCTTACAGATTCTTGACATGGTTAGCACGGCCGTCTCAGGGTGAGCTCCGGCGGCGGTTTCTCCGCTGAGCATGACGCAATCAGTGCCGTCGAGAACAGCGTTAGCGACGTCGGTGGCTTCGGCTCTAGTCGGACGAGGAGATTTAGTCATCGACTCGAGCATCTGTGTAGCTGTGACAACTGGTTTCCCGAGAGCATTAGCCTTCTGAATCATCATCTTCTGAGCTAGAAACATCTTCTCTATCGGAATCTCCATTCCCAAATCGCCTCTAGCCACCATGAATGCATCAGAATTCTCCAGAATCTTGTCGAAATTCATCACTCCTTCTTGGTTCTCAACCTGTTAAGTCATTATCATCACAATGTAAGTATAACTAAAGAAATCAGATCTCAGTTAAGAGAAAAAAAAAAGTATTCTGTTTTTTTTTTTGTTGACTCACCTTTGACATAAGCATGATGCTCTTTGCGTGCTCCCCAAGCAAATTCCTGACCTCGACAAGATCAGATCCTTTACGAACAAAGGAAAGAGCAATGATATCGATCTTATTCGGAACCCCCCATTGCAGAATATCCTCTTGATCTTTCTCTGTGAGTGTCGGGAGATCAACTACAATTCCAGGGAGATTAACGTTCTTTCTTTCTCCAAGGGTCGCAGAGTTCTCGCATCGGCAACGAACAAGACCGAGATTCTTGTCACAGGACAAGACCGTTAGAGAAATTGTGCCGTCGGAACAGAGAATCACGTCGCCGGACTTGAGATCCTCTGCAAGTTTCTTGTAGCTCATGGAGATTGTGTTTGAATCTCCTTCGAGGGTGTAATCAATTGAGATTGTGATCTCTTGACCTTGAATTAGCTGAACCGGTTTGCCTTCTTTCAGAAATCCGGTTCGGATCTCAGGACCCTGAAAAACAAATTAAACCGAGTTAAATTAAATCCCCAATCGAATAACATAAAAGGAAATTTAAAAAAAAAAACGAGGCTTAGGGTTACCTTTGTGTCGAGCATGACGGCACAGGGAATACCAGTGTTCTCCATGGCAGTTCTAAGGTTATCGAGAGTTTCTTGGTGGTAGGCGTGAGAACCGTGGGAGAAATTGAACCGGGCTACATTCATACCGGCTTTGAGAAGCTTCTCGATCATCTCAACAGATTTAGAAGCCGGTCCAAGAGTACACACGATCTTCGTCTTTGACTTAAGGGCTATATTGGTTTGTCCACCAAGTAACTTATCCATTGTGAAAAAACCTAAAAACGCAGAGAGAATGTTTCAAGAGTTTTGAGAAGAGGAAATCGAGAGCTCGTGAAATTTTATGACTTATGATTAGAGTCGCGTAAGATATGTTTATATAAGGAATTGGTTTAGAACTTGGAGAGAAATAATTTCCTTTTTTCCACATTATAAAAAGAAAAGGAAAAATAAACAATTTCCATTTATGTATGGTTTTTAATTTGTCATTAATATTCAATAACGAACTTAAATCAAAACTGAAATGGGAAAAGGAAAATACATTTATTCATGTTCTTGTGTATCAAGTAACGACAATTATACCCAAAGAAAAAAGGGCATTAGGAAGCAAAAGAACATCGAACAGATTGTTGATATTTTTTAATATAGTGTGTTTTTGATAAGTTTTTATTGTTTTGTGTTATAAACAGATAAAAGAGATGGAGGAATTGATGTGTATTATTCCAATGAATAAATGGTCCTTTATATAGGAATACATAATAAGGTTTTACTTGGTGACAAAGTAAAACCTAAGATACAAGTAAATCTAGAAGTTTATAGAATATGAGCCTATAATGGACATCCATATAATAATTCATAACACTCCCCCTTGGATGTCCATTATATAAAATATCTCCTAAAGCGTGTAAGATGCTGCCTCATTAAAAACCTTACTAGGAAAACCCAATGGGAAAAACTAAAGTTAAGGGAAAAAGAGTGCAGCGCGCATTTACTCCCCCTGATGACTGCATGACTTGAAATCTTTGTGATGATACAATCCATTATGATGAAGTAGCTTATTGAAAGTAGTAGTTGGAAGCGCCTTGGTAAATAAGTCTGCTAAATCTTCACTTGAACGAATCTGTAGCACACGTACATCGCCATTTTTCTGCAATTCATGGGTGTTGCAGATGATTAATCTTAATCATCTCCTTGTTTCTCTTGATATCATTAATGAATGATGAAAACTTTAGAATAATGATAGACCTTTATCATTATAACATTCATTCTTAGGTGTCTATCATTTGCGAGTTCTTTGTTGCTTCATTAAAAAATTTATCTAGAAAAACCCAATGGGATAAAAACCATGATAGAGGAAAAAGAGTACAAACACGCTCATCATCATATTCCCTTTTTCAGAAGCATCATCTTCAGAACATGCATTCTTATCATATATACCATCTTTTGGAAATTGTTATAAGAAGAGCCTTAATAAATTAAACTCAACATATAATCTTTCGAGTCATTGAATTTCCGGTTCATAACATATCTTTCACATAGAAGATAATTTTTTGGTCTATTTGGGCTTCTGGTCCAAATTTCTTTTATATTCAATCTTCTAGACATTCACCTTATACATATGAGTTACTCTTTTGGCTTTCTCTCTTGACATATGAAAGCACATCTTTCAATCATGAAAGAGATCGGTAAATTACTCAAATAACATTTTCAGTATGATACTTTATAACCAAATATATGTGAGCACTTTTATGTTAAATCCTACAAGGATGTTTTGAGATAACATCTCATTCGCTATGAGTTCAATTTGGGATACATGAAGACAATTTTGTCTTTCTAACATCTATTATCCCAATACTTTTCTCACCATACTACTTGCGATAGCTCTGCAGGAGTTTGATAGTATTCAAATTAAGGATTCTTTTAATCCATAATCTATTGATAAATACACATAGATATAATATACTTTTACTTGATTATACCTCATGCTATATTTTTCCTTTAAATTCGATCGAGCAGAGTTCCCGAGAACATAATTCTGATATCATTAGTCCTTCAGGGATTATAT
>OVAY01001074.1:0-36507 GCA_900406395.1 Kernera saxatilis
CAATTAAAAGAGTCAAACACTTCCTTGGGATAAACTGATTCGAACAGATAGACAAATTGAAATGGAACTTTCTACAAACAAAAGGTTTTGGGGTGGTTTCTCCGTGGACAATGCCACCTTAAATCGTTTTTTTAGTCTTCATCATTTACTCCCCTTTATTTTAGTAGGCGCCAGTCTTCTTCATCTGGCCGCATTGCATCAATATGGATCAAATAATCCATNCTTAGATATCATTTTTCATATCGCTAATTTTTGCTGCTAATTGGTAATTAAAGAAAAAAAACACGCTTTTTATTGTAGAGGTCAACGATTACCAATCAAAATTCAAAACCATCTATTAGTTTAACTTATCACTACCTATTAACATAATTAAAAAGAAAAAAGATATAGACAGATAAAATTATAAGCGTAAGAATGTGGTATAACGAGTCAACATTACTATCTTGAAACTCTCACTCTTATCTCTGTGTTTGTCACTTTCTAATCAAAGTGTTTATAAAGGCCTTGCAAACTGGAACAGACAAATTTGGCCAAGTCAGCATCTGACCAAATTTTATGGGTTTCGTTTCTGTAATTAGGCCAAAGCTCTAGATGTAGCTTTCGGTTTAGTTAAATATTATAAAACAATTTCAGTTTTGTATAGAACAAATCATCAATTTGCCAACCTCTTGTGTTATTTTTAGGGAGATACTTTGTACTCTTCATGTTTATGATACGCAAAAGAAAATGTTTTAGAATTGCAATTAATATTTAATATGAAAACTAGATTCACATTCTTAGAATACTTCGGACGTATATTTTAGATTAAGTATTGCATAGATTTTATCATTGAAAACGAATTATTGCACTAAATTTACCATGCAGTTTTATTAAATTAGGTAAACAAATACGCAATTTTTAATTTGCAAAACACTAAATTGGGTGCTATTTTATTAATAGCATGTTATTTACAGAAATACCACTCAATTAAGTTTTTTGTAAATTAAAAAAATGTCTAAGTCATTAATTACTTAAGTTACAATATCGTTATCTACTTATTTGACCACTGGGAAAAATTATTATATTTAACTAATATAATAATTAATATATATTTTTTTATTTTCCCCGAATCTATGTACCATTGGTGTGGATTTATGTTAAAATTGTATATTATATACAAATTCTTGATTAAACTCGCTAGTAAATATGATTGCTTAAGTTACTGTAACTCGCTGACTTTTATGCTTAACTCGTGTTTTTCGATGGAAAGGTTGAATTGCCTTATGGCCCAAGTCCAACCATTATGGGCCAGTTAAAAGCAGGCCCAACGAAGAGGTTACGATATAATGTTGGTTTACTGAATTATACTCTAGCCGAAACAAAAACCACTCCTAAAGACTGTTGGTGTAAGCCCAGGCTCGACGTCGGCCCAGATAAAGCTCGTTCTCCGACTCGATATTTTCACTGGACTATCTATTTATTTAAAAAATCATCTAAAAAAATTATTTTCAGATTTGGATCACTGAAACCAAATGAAAACTTAATTCTGTGCAGAAGCAGAAAAGACTTTATTTTATCAAAAACAGACGATAATTCATAGACTTGGAGGTTTAATCATCCAAGAAAAGCAGAGAATCATAAACGAATGATTTAAAAACAATGAGAATGTTTTAGATGTTTTATTGGAAAAAAAAAACTAATAAAGAACGAACTAAAAAGTTCAAGTACTTAGACGTTGAAGGAACCGGAATTTCTCCTGCATTCGAACAGCGAATCCATGAAGATGTGACATTTGCTTAGATTGTTCCCTTCCACATTCAAGCACTGCAATCATCAATAAACAACAACAAAAAAAAAACAAATTCTGTCACACAATTTTGCAAATGATTCTTGAATTAAGGAAGATCCAATAATTTTACTAGGGCTTACATCTTGAAATGCATTATAACTGATATTACATGATTCAGTATAATCCTTGAATTTATCGTGATCATCCTTGGCAGAAACAGCAGCAACTTCAACTTTCTCTGGTAAAACAATCTCTTGTCTAATGGTTCTAGGACCAAAAATGGCTTCAATGAATCTATGTCCCATCGCATTTCCAGTCCCAAAACCAAAACCTAATTTCCCCCCAAGACATTAATTAAATTGAAAAGAAATAGAAATTAATTCACAGAGAGTGTTCTTTATTTATTATACCATCAGCTATGGATGAATAGAATCCTCCAGACTTGGATTCCCCGTGAGTATTCTCAACTTTTACAGGAGGAGGAGGCGCTTTTTGATCTTTAGCTGTACATATAAATTTAACATTAGAGATCATAAAATATACTGTCAAATTGATAAAATTGATAAAATTTTGATGATTCAATGTCACTGAGAAGTTTAGTGTTTTTTTTGTTGTTACCAGGCTTAGGAGACGATTTTTTGCGGAGAGATGGTGTAGAGCGAAATTTAGGCCATCCAGTTGAATATGATCTGCTTCCTGATTCAAAATGTTAACCGACTTACGCAAGACTAATAATTAGGGTTAAGTCTCTAATATGTGCGTTTAGTGAGACTAATCAACAATCTCCAATTCAATCAAAAAACTAAAACAGAGAGAAAAACATGGGGAAATTGAAACACAAAGGCCACAGATTCGTACATGTTTCCATCAAGCTAGATAGATCTGAAAACGTTTTGAAATCAGGCGTATAAATTGAGCACGATTCAAACCCTAGATTGAACGATATTGCACGAAGAAGAACCAAAATTTAAGAACAAGTTTGGAAACGTAAAGATGAGAAGATTTACCACCGCCACCGGAGCTTCTGCGACCCATTGTGTAGTGAATCTGAAGAAAAGATAGTGTTTTTTTGGGAGATGAGGGCTTTGTTTTATAGGTGTCTTATGCGTGACCATCAAGCCTTGAGAATCGGTGATGCTGGTTTATCAAATGATCTTTATATCAAAATAAAAATTAAGGGCTAATAAAGTTTATTTTTTTCCACAATGAATTTCTTTAATACCAATTAAAGCCGAGATTTTCTAACAGAAATTTGCGTTTTTTTGTTTCTCTTTATATTTCACTTGTTAACTATATTTTTAGTTTTCCATCCTCCGTTGTTTTTATAATACTTATGATTATTGTAATTTTATTTTTTTGAAAAAGATTATCCATTTTTACGATATGTATTAAGTTAATGGACACATATCTTAATTTTATTGGTTATATGATTTTGTGATTTATATACAAGAAATCTTCAACTATTAAATGTTGAGATTATGTGCATTTATTGTCTTAATTGTTCTATATTTGAATCAGAACTCCATATCTTACTTCTCTTTATAACATACAAAATCTAGGAGACTACTAGAAGAAAACAAAAATAAGAGAGAAACAAAAAATGGATGAAGAGGAAGAAACAATTTCCTCGGATTCAACGACGAGACAAAGAAAGCCTCTCGGTTGGAAAGCTATGCCTTACATATTAGGTACTTAATTATAATCACTGTTTAATTTTACATCTTTGTTTTCTGATTTTGAGGTGTTTCGTAAATTAAAAGATCAAGCTATGTATTGATGATGTAGCGAATGAGACATTGGAGAGGCTTGCGACGTTCGGATTAATGGCGAATTTCATGGTGTATATGGTAAGAGAATATCACATGGACCAAGTCCAAGCTGCGACTCTAATCAACACTTGGTCTGCTCTCACCAACTTTGCTCCCATCATCGGAGCTTTCATCTCCGACTCATACGCCGGAAAGTTTAATATCATTGTCTTTGGTTCCATCGCCGAGTTGTTGGTAAGTCTTTTTGCTTTTCCGTTACAAAATGTTTTTTTTTTCCTGATAAATAATTGATGTTAATATATAGGACTTGATGAGATATGTCATCGATTACTTGTTTACGGTTTGAGTTTGCTATTACATTTTTTTTTGTTAGCGTTTTAAACAAATTTCGTTTGTTAGTTCTAAAAGCAAATGCCAAATGTAAATAAAAGAAGCTTTCCGTTTGCATGTAGCATTTGCGTTTACACTTAGTAAAATTATTTTATAAAAAATATTGTTATTTTAAAATAAAAAATTTGATATTTTATTTAAACTTTTTTAAATGCAAAAGCACACACAAACGTAGAGTTGATGTTTGAAAGTTGAAAACAATCTAGACACCTATAATTGTTTGTAATAAGTCTTAATGTTGGAACTTTGTAACGTGACAAGAGTTGAAAAAAACTTCAACAGGGCATGTTGGTTCTGACATTCACTTCTCTGGTTCCTAATCTACGACCACCACCTTGCACTTCCGACCAAATCACCGGAAAATGCATCCGCTATAGCGATCTACAGTTCTACGTTTTACTCTCAGGCCTTTTCTTGTTATCAGTCGGAACAGGAGGAATCCGTTCATGCAGTGTTCCTTTTAGTCTCGATCAGTTCGACGATTCGACGGAAGAAGGAAGAGAAGGAAGTAGAAGCTTCTTCAGCTGGTACTATACCACTCATACAATCGTCCAGTTAATCTCAATGACTCTAGTGTTGTACGTACAGAACAACATTAGTTGGGCCATTGGATTCGCAATCCCGACCGTTCTTGATTTGTGTGCGCTTGTTCTTCTTTTTGTGGGAACTCGGTTCTATGTCTTTGTCAAACCAGAAGGAAGTGTGTTCTCTGGGATCTTCAAGGTTCTCGTGGATGCTTATAAGAAACGCAATGTGCAGTCTCCTTCTAAGAATGACTATTATCGACCGTTACTAGAGACAAATTCGCAATCAAATAAACTGGTACTTACTGATAATTTCAGGTGAAACTTTCTTACTCTATCCGTTTAAATTAAGTATCGTTTTAACATTGTATTCCGTTTTAAAATAAGTGATGTTTTGGAATACAATGTTAAAACGATACCAAAAGACAACTTGTTTTTATCAAAAAAAAAATGAATATAGCAAAATACCAAAAGACAACTTGTTTTTGCAGAATTTTTAACATGTCTTTTAAATTGTGTAAAAAATGTCAAAGCGATATTAATTGAAGAGATAAAAAATTTAAGCATTATCTTATAAAAACTTCATGCTTGTTTCAAAAGAATTTTACTTTATGCTTGTTTGAAAACTTTATGTTTGTTTCAAAAGAATTTTACTTTTATTTTTTCAGTGAAACATTTAATAAGCTCCTAACTGTACCCCTACTAGTTTAGTATATACAATTGAAGAGATAACAAAATTTAAGAATTATTTAAAAGGGCATACAAGATATTTTACGGTTATTTTTTGTTTAAAACTTTTATTTATAATGAAACACAGATAGTAAACTTTTAGGCATATATATGCAAATAAATGTGGTTACCAAACTTTGATTCTTTTTTTTATTGGTTTCAGATTCTTGAACAAAGCTGTGATAGTGACGAACAACGATGAATTTGCAAATGAGGAGAGGAGACTGTGCAATGTGAGACAGATAGAGGACATAAAGTCTATAATAAGCATTATTCCAATATTTGCTTCAAGCATTATAGGATTCTTGGCTATGAACCAACAACAAACTTTTACTGTCTCACAAGCTTTAAAAATGGACCTCCAATTTCCCGGTACTTCTTACCTAATACCTCCTGCTTCTATAATCGTAATATCACTTCTTACCATAGGAATATGGCTTCCCTTCTACGAAATCGTTTTGGTCCGACACATTGAAAACATTACAAAACAAGAAGGAGGCATCTCACTACTCCAAAAAGTTGGCATTGGGAATTTTTTCTCCATTTCGACGATGTTCATATCGGGTATTGTGGAACGAGAGAGACGAGATTTATCCCTTACCGGGGTAAACATATCGGTTTTCTGGCTTACCCCGCAACAAGTACTAATGGGATTTTATCAAGTCTTCACCATTGTTGGTCTCACCGAGTTCTTCAACAAACAAGTTCCAATCAACATGAGAAGCATAGGGAACTCGTTGCTTTACTTAGGTATGTCTTTAGCTAGTTATCTAAGCGTTGCGATGGTGGGCATTGTTCATAGTGTGACTGCTTGTGGAGGAAGACAGGGTTGGCTCACGGATGATATTGACACGGGCAATTTAGATTATTTCTATTACTTTATTGGCGCTTTAAGCACTCTTAATCTCATCTTCTTCTTGTGGTGTGCTGGAAGATATCGTTCTAGAAACATGTGACGACTTTGATTATATGAACATTCATTGGTAGTATGACTCATCATGAAAATTTACTAGCTCATAATCAGTTTGATTATGATACGTGTTAAAACATTTTGGAAGAGATTTAATTTTTATATTAAGCATAGTGTAAAAAAAAATCATTAATTTTCATAGTTTTGAATTTTCTAATAAGACCTCATTAACTATTTTTTAGTTTTTATCAACTTCAAATTTCTATTTTTTATATTTCCCAAAATGTTCGTAAATCCATTTTTCTTAAATTTCGTTCTTATTTCTATTTTGTATTGGTCATTTCCTCTTTTTCTACCTTTTTTTTTCCATCTATATATATATTTCCAAAATAAAATCATTTTATATTTCTATTTTTAATGTACAATGAAACATGAAAGACCCTCTTTCCCATTTTTCATAAGTTTAAATTATCTTCCTATTTTCTGTTTTCTCTTTAGTTTTAATTTTAATTTTTCATTATTATGCATCAATTATAACATCCTCAGTTCATGAATACGTCTAGTTCTATACTCATGGACTAGCTAGTCTAATTTTTCATATTTATTTTAAGTGTAAAATTTTGACTATGGATGTGTTAATTAGCTGTCCATTCATATTAACTAAAAACTAAAATCATAACTTCAATAATTGGAGTTTGGACAGCAACTAAAGATTATGGAGTATTCAAAACTTGGTGGGCAGTTTGATCAATCCCATGTGTTTGTTTTTTTTTCTTTTTAACAACACCCTATTTATGTGTTGTTTATCTTCACAACATTTCACGTGTTTCGAAATCTAACTCTAGTTTCGTTCATCAGTTACTAATAATTTAAATACTACATAAATCATAAAAATTAACAAAAAAAACTTGTAAGTGAAGAGAAGGGGAAACGAAGTTCTCAGAAGTCACATGTCTCTTGCCAGCTCTTTTGATAATTATCAGCATGAAAATACCCACGAAAAAGAATGACCGTTAAGTTTTACTATAATGCAATATTGTAATTAATATGATGTGATAAGTGTAATTGATGTAAATTGAAAATAATGAGAGTGCAAAATGGAAATGCAAATACTGTGGTCCACCGATCCTTATCATGGTCTTGTACACACTTGAAAATTACAGAATACAAGTCAATGAAGATGTCTTAGCCTTGTAGCTCTGCCTTCTGAAAGTAACAGAATATTCTCCCTTTTATATAATCTTCAACTCTCAAATTTTCATAATTTTTTTTATTAAGGTAACAGAATCTTTAATTCGGCAACGTGACTAATTGCCTTAATGAATTAAAAAAAATAAAAAATAAAATTGAATATAGTGTTATAAACATAAATATGTCAGAATCGATTCAATCTTGAAGTCCTACTTACTTCATCTAACTATTCAATCTTGAAGTCCTACTTACTTCATCTAACTCAAAAAGTAAAAATATCAGATGAAATCGGAAACACACACGCTAATTATTCATTAAGGAATTTCAAATATAAAACCGAAACCTCGATCAGAATCGATTAATAAGCTCTTTCTACGAAATTATAGAATAGAAGCATAACACACACACACACACACAACAAAAAAATCAATTTTCTGTATTACATCAAAATCAACAGCTTTGGTTTAGTTTATTTTATACCGAAGATTGATCCGTCTCTCAACCTAACATAATAGATACTTTAAAATAAGGAAACAAAATCCTATACATAATCAATCCAATAACTAGAATATATAAATATTGTTTTTGTTAAGATTAATTGAGAAATTCTGGACCAAAACTCAGACATATTTATTTCCAATTTAAGAAAAAAAAGAAAGAAAAAAAGACAAAATCAAGGGGTGATCCGAGCTTTTACCACCCGACTAATCCTCAAGATGAATATAGCTGTCGAATAATTCATTCACTTGGTTTTCTAATGAACCTAAAACATGACACCATTTCGACTACTTTTGTCTTCATCCCAAACGAGAATCGAACTACATCTGAATTCAACTTAACATAGTATATATATACTACAAAAATATGATATATATCTGTAGGTGCAAATATTTTCCCACAACATATATACTGCAGCTATTCATAATACTAAAAGCGATCAATAATTATGTTTCTTTCAACAGGGTAAAAAATGTATCCCACATTTAACATGATGTATTTCTTAATTATGGTATACTTTACAATAAAATATCATATCAAATATCTCCCACCTCCGACCAAATAAAGTCGGTAGATATGATCATATCAAATACAAAATAGAAAAGAGTGACCTTTCTAAGAGTTGGAGTTATCTATCGACCTCTATATACATTTTTCGTATATTCGATCGTGACCCGCACCACACAGCTAAGTCTTTGGATCATTCGGGCCTATTGAGACATTATTTAAAGCGGTCCAAACCTTATGTGGCCACGGTTCAATTCATTTGACCATGGAGAATGGTGAAAGACGCTTATAGAAGAGATGATCGAACGGTGTAGAAGATCTGACCACAAAATCGAACGGTGATAATGGTATGGACCCACTTAAAAGGTCGAAAACAAAAATTTAATAAAGGAGAAACGACAAAATGGGTGCGCGTAGAAATCTACTGGCTGGCGCATGCGACAGTGTTAGGCACTTGCATTTGCCTAAAAGCATACCTCATCTTTTCGAACTTCTCTATCAGTTTCTGTCTCGACTCGCCGATTTTATGTTTGTGCCCAATTTGAGTTTTACAAGTTTAGTCTGATCTGATAGCAAATTTCAGAGATTTAATTTTTTAATTTTGATAATATTTATATGTTTTATACTGAATTTTGTTTCTGTCAACATACTGAATTGTTTTTATTATGCAAATATATGTGGAAAGGTTCATCGTTTTCCAACTCAAAGTGAGGAGGAGAAATACTCCTAAGACTTTGCTAAGGGTTTCGTATTTTTCATAGGTGCTAAGGGTTTATTTTGTTGCATGGTTGAGTACCATAAGACTTTGATTACCTTTTCCATGGAATAGAAGATTACCACGAATTTGGACGAGTTCCGAAGGATAAAAAAATCAATTTTTTACCTTTCTTTTCTCTTTGTATTTTAATCTACAAATTTTGAAATTCAGAAGTTGATTGCTTGGTTTGTAGTGTTTATGATAAGTTCTTGTGATTTTGCATTTGTAGGATATGCAACTCCAGTTTGGATTTTTAAACTTTTTGTTTAATTTAAATAATTTCGGTGAAAACAAAAAAATGATCCGTATGTGGATTTAGTTGCACATCAAATTTGTAGTACTTTTGGTTTAGTTTTTTTATTCAATTATTTTTTTTTTGAAAAGCTACATACATTTATTGATTTTATACCATTTTATTTTTAAAAAACAATTATTTTGGTCACTCGGAATATTTAAAAGATTTAGCATAGTTTGACCGATTAACAGAAAAGGCGATCCAATGGAACCTTTGTTTAAGAAGATGAATAAAATTGGATGCTTTAATAATCATAGATGATGTATCGTGTTATTTTTGGGTAAAAATGAGAAGTCATATTCAAACCTATCATACATAGATGATGGACAACATACATAAAAATGCGTGAAACATATCATCATCCATAAGGACCAATACCAATCAAACCCATACAATGTAAATAAACTGTAAAAGATGGTTCATTATGACACTGTATTGTTCCGTAACAAATGTATGAAACATGGAAGGTTCACAAATACGTGGAACAATAATATTAGGTACGAAAAAAAAAGATAAAACATAGCACTAAAATAGCTTTCTTTTCCGGCTTCCAACTTCTCACGTGGAGCTACTAGTGGCGAACGTCATTCAAATTCACCCCACACCCACCATATAATATCTACTCATTCCCTTATATATACATATGTACACACACTTCCACAATTAACTCATTACACACCAAAAAACCTTACAACAGAGAGAAAGTGTGTGAGTGATGTGCCCACTCTCTACATTTATCAATCATCTCATGTATTTACCTTGATTTATTCACATATTGCAAAAAAAAAAGTGAGAATAGAATCTCACAACATTAATTCCACCCCAAATTCGAAGTGAGAATATTCTGAGTGTATTAATTCTTAGAGATGGATTTGAAGGACCGAAAGGACGGTTCTTCTTTGCCACAACCGTCCGGTAGTTTCTCCAAATCGTCACTGCCGCCACCGGAGATGGATGTCGTTGATCCGTACAACCGGAAAAGTTCGCCGGATTCTATTTTGGATGCTGAGAAGGTTGAGAAAAAGCCTGGAGGATGGAGAGCCATCTCGTTCATTTTAGGTATATCAATTTCTTTTTTTTGGTTCGTGAACGTAATTAATTTTTAGTTAACTGAATCCTTGACTTCAAATAATTAATTTCCATAATTGGATATATAGCTCTAATTAATAAATATTAATTATCCTTGACAAATGTAATTGGCCGTTTCAAGATCACGTTTTCCCTAAATCCTTGCGCAGAATACACAGAAAATAAAAGGGACGTAGAACTTTTTCAACCCATCCAGAATTTATATAAACTGTTTTTATGTTTTTTTTTCCGAAGAATAATATCATATTATATTCTTGTAACCGTCGGTCCATCATGTTTGACACTCGTCCATATGATTACTTTATAATTGAAACGGAAAAAAGAAAAGTGTAACATATTTCTTCATTTATTATTATTTGTTTTACAACGTATCATATTTGTTCATTAAATTGCTGACATTTGTAAATAAAAATGTGTTGAAACAGGAAATGAGACGCTTGAGAGACTAGGAACGATTGGGTTGTTGTCAAACTTCATGGTGTATCTAACCAGAGTGTTCCACTTAGAGCAAGTCGACGCTTCAAATGTCATCAACATTTGGTCTGGTTTCACCAATCTTACTCCTCTTGTCGGCGCGTTCATCTCAGACGCTTACGTCGGCCGTTTCAAGACCATTGCTTTCGCCTCATTCGCCACCCTTCTCGTACGTATTAGTATTCAATTAATTCTCTTTAATTTATTGAAACAATAATATAATATGTGTGACACTTACGTATTAGTAGTAACTTTATTGGCTCATACCATACTAACTCTAGGTAGAAAATTATATTATTACTCTATATATGTTGTTGTGTGGCGAAGATGCATGATACTTGGCACATAATTTCATCGCGCACGTGGACATGGTAGGTAACTACGTTAAGACAAACTTTATTTAATGTAATATATATTCAAAAAAATTATAATACTATAAAACTTTATAATTCATGTATCCATATTTAATTTGAACCTATTGATTGTTTTTGTATAGTACGAAAACGCATGAAATTATAAAGGGACCACGCTATCAAGGACGATAAGGTCGGTCTATAATGTGAATCATATGAATAAAAGCATTAGTCAGTACACAAATTGTTGTCGGTACTTAACTTGGGCTCACTTTATATATCACCCAAAAAAATTTCATAAGAAAACTATATTTATCTCACAGAAACAACTTTAATTAATTTATTATTTTGTTGATAAAACAACTTTGATTAATTGGTAATATTTACATTTTCCATTAAAGAAGTTCCGTAATAGAACGGAGTTTTATCTTGGAAATAAAGAGAAGTGCGTCGAAAAGGAAGAAGATACACAAGTGGTCGATATAGATTATTGACAATGAGAGTGTCCAATAATTGAACTTCCAAATGATATAGCAAACTGAAAGAGGTGTAGATTTGGTCTATCACAGTGCGTTACGTACTTTTTTTCTATGTCTCTTTCATTCATTATTATAGATTATGATCGCATCCACTTGTTAACTTCTCTCACATTTTATTTTTTGTCCTTTTTCATAGTTATTTGAGCTAAGTAGCCTAAAAATTGTTATAATCAACTCATATATTACTATATTGAGGTTACAAAAAAAAATGATGTTAGGTTCTACGTCAGAATCAGTTCATCACCAACTCGTACGTATTTGATTGCATAACATCAATCTACCCCCACAATATTGTTTGCCTTTCCAAGTACCTAATCAAAGTAATATCACCTTTCAATTATATTAAGTCATACCTAATTAAGACTAGCGTTTACTTAATTAATTGTTTGTTTGTATCTAACGCATAACTTCAATCTATCCCACATTATAGTTTGTCTTTTCAAGATTAACTAATAACTATTCAATTCAATTTCAAGTTATAGACCATCCTAATTAATGAAGAATCGGTTTGAAAAACTAATGATGAGTTGATTAGTAATGTTTAATCAATCATATAAAATCTGCAGGGACTAGTGACATTGACACTCACAGCATCACTTCCTCAACTCCACCCAGCAACATGCAACAGCAAGGATCCACTCAGTTGCGGCGGTCCGAACAAGCTCCAGTTCGGAGTTTTGCTATTAGGTCTCTGTTTCCTGTCCATAGGGAGTGGAGGAATACGACCATGTAGCATCCCTTTTGGTGTTGACCAGTTTGACCAACGAACTGAGGAAGGTGTTAAAGGAGTGGCCAGTTTCTTCAATTGGTATTACATGACTTTCACTGTGGTTCTGCTCATTACACAGACCGTGGTTGTGTATATCCAAGACCAAGTCAGCTGGATCATCGGCTTTAGTGTCCCTACCGGACTCATGGCTTGTGCGGTGGTCATGTTTTTCGCCGGAATGAAGCTTTATGTCTATGTTAAACCTGAAGGAAGTATATTCTCTGGGATAGCTCAAGTTGTCGTGGCAGCTCGGAAGAAGCGAAAGATGAAGCTCCCAGCGGAAGACGACGGCACGGTGACCTACTATGATCCGCCCGTTAAAGATAGCGTGTTATACAAGTTACACCGTAGTAACCAATTCAGGTACTCTATATATTTATTTGGGTTTTGACGCATTACTACATGGCTTTTTTTTAAGGAATATGCACTAGATAACCAAATCATATCTTCTTATTTAAAAAAAAATGGAAGGCAAAATCATAAATAAGTTGGTTCATTTATCGCGTGTGTTTTATTTAAATAACATAGACTTCAAAATTTCAAATGAATTATTATTTCTGATAGCACGCTATTTATTTAAATCACATGCGAATAATACATAATTTATTTACGGTTTTGCTACCGCGTGTTTTTTTGCCAGTTTTGCCAGTTTAGCAATTTTAATCTATAATCTAATTGGAATTGCATGAAAACATTAGGTTTCTAGACAAAGCGGCGGTGATAGTAGAAGGCGATCTAACATCCGAGGGAGTTCCGGCGAACAAGTGGCGGTTATGCAGCATTCAAGAAGTGGAAGAAGTGAAGTGTCTGATCCGAATCGTTCCTGTTTGGTCGGCCGGAATAATCGCACTCGCGGCCATGTCACAACAAGGAACTTTCACGGTATCTCAAGCTTTGAAAATGGATCGACATATGGGTCCGAACTTCGAGATTCCGGCTGGTTCTCTATCCGTCATCTCTCTCCTCACCATCGGCGTCTTTCTTCCCTTGTACGACCGCGTTTTAGTCCCATTCCTCCGCCGAATCACCGGCCATAAATCCGGTATCACGCTCCTCCAACGCATTGGGACAGGGATCGTTTTCGCGATCCTATCTATGATCGTTGCCGGGCTGGTGGAGCGCGTGAGGCGCACGCGCTCCATCAACGCCGGAGATCCGACAGGGATGACTCCAATGTCGGTGTTTTGGCTCTCGCCGCAGCTTATCCTGATGGGACTATGCGAAGCATTCAATATTATCGGACAGATCGAGTTTTTCAACAGTCAGTTTCCGGAACACATGAGAAGCATCGCTAATTCTCTCTTCTCTTTATCTTTCGCCGGTTCGAACTACCTTAGCAGTTTGATAGTGACTACAGTTCATAAATTCACCGGTGGTCATGACCGTCCTGATTGGCTCAACAAGAATCTCAACGCGGGAAAATTGGATTACTTCTATTATCTGATTGCGGTTTTGGGTGTGGTTAATCTGGTTTATTTCTGGTATTGTGCTCGGGGATACCGGTACAAGGTCGGTTTACAGATGGGAGATTTTGAGGAGGACAAGAGTTTCTCTGATGTTGAGATGAGTTCCAAAAAACAGCTGAAATGAGTTAATAGTCTGGTTAGGAGCAACAAGATGATCGATGTTGTTTTCATGAATATTATGACAATGTATCTATTATAAATTTATAATATATAAGAACTAGATTATAATAAAATCTTACCTTTTGTTATATATGCAGAAGTATTGGATAATTTACAGCTTTTAGATTAATTTTATGACTTTGTCATGATATATACTCTGTAGGCTTTAGCTGATGATATCCTACAAAAGAACTCTTACTAAATAAATCGTAGAAGAATTCAGCCAAAATAAAATTGCAATGAGCAGGTTACCAAAAATAAAATAAAAAATAAAAAATGTAATGAACTAGTGTACGTTGGAATCGGTGACCATTCTGAAATAGTAGTATATATGGTTCCTGAAAAAAATAATCGATTTCATAATGACTCGGATTGTTACACTCTAAAATATTAACGTGACGGAAAGGTGGAAAAATTGAATGAAGTATTTTTTGAAACCAATTTTTTTTTGGTAGGTGTATAACTAAATTCCTTTGTATATGAGATTTCGACAAAGAAAAAAAATAGATGTGATTTAAGAACAATCAAATGTTGAATTGATGGGTTCGGAAAGTCGACAAATCCTAGATTTGTTTGCAGATTAATAATACAATAATTCGAAGATGGAAACGTTGCTATGAGCAAAAAAAAATTATTTATTTTCAAAGAATAACTTTTTAAAATTTTAAAACAGATAGTGTCAATCATTTATTCTCTCCAGGTTTAACATGTTTTTCTTAATTTTTTTGATAAGATTGGTTTGTTTCGAATTCGTTTTATAATTATTTTATTATTTTTTGTTTTTTAAATATTCAAGCAAACTGTGTTTTAATTAATGTGTGGTTGAAGAAAGAAAGAATAATATATTGCGGAGATTTGGAATCCTTCTCTTTACCATTTAACGGCTGTAAAAAAAGTCAAATACTTCGGCTTCTTCCTTTTTCGTTTTTTTACGAGTTAAGTCGCACTTGGGCAAAAAAGATAAAACTATTATTTTTTGACAACAATTTTTTTTTTTTGGCAACAAAGATAAAACTTTATGCACTTGGAAAAAAAAAAGAGTAGCTTACACTTGAGCTGTGGAACCTCTTGTATTTCGTTTTATCACATTGCATTTAATTTTGTAGTTACATAATAGTAAAGTATAGATAGAAATTTTAATCATATCCTAGACTTAAAACAAAAACAAAAAAAGAAACATAATACAACATTTTATACAATTCCAGATTTATTATATATATTCAATACATTCGATTAATATAGAATAAATAACAATATAAATGGATATGCAAAACTGGCAAACGTCAACTGACTCATGGTAGTCCAATGGTTAAAGAATTCGGATAATAGGATTATTTGAGACCAAAATTCGAGTTATTCCATATCATTTCCAACAATTAGTCGTAATTTTGGACCTTCAACTGACAAAAATACCCGGTTTTTTAACAGGTTTCAGACTTCGTTTTAGGATTCTCCCAAAAAAAAAGAAGCTTTTTGCTTAGTTCATTCAATGCATGGAATAGGTTTGGGCGACGACATATAACCACTTAGAGCCAAAAATATTCGTTGTGTAGAAATTGGTGACCTTTTACGGCCAACTAGGTCCACACCAAGAATATAGGAGGTTATAAAAGCCAACTCTTCCTCTCACCTTATGCTCAAAGTAATTAAGAGAGCAATTGCATTCAAAAACTATAAGCTTCTTTCTGCGTAGTGATAGAGTGAGACAATGGGTGCTAACGTTTCTTCGCGAGACCAGAGATTTCAGGTAACCGATCTCCGTTCCAGGAGGCCATGGACACCTCGTTTCGAGCCAGAGATTTCTCCTTACAAAGTCAACAGTCCCTTCATTGTGGAAATCAAGAACAAGAAGCAGTGGAAATCTCGCCTCAACGCTCTCAAAGACACCAACAAGCTGGTAATATATTACATAAAATGCAAAAAAATTTGACATTTCTTGTTCTACGATGGTGGAGGTTCGGACTGGGGTTCGCTTGATAAGATTGGAGACACTTCTACCTGTTGAACTAATGCATGAACTGACCTTTTTAATTAGGTTTAGTTTGAGTATTATCATAATGCATATCCGATTCTCACGTTTATGTACATAGCTGGTGATCGAGTTCACGGCCAAATGGTGCGGACCATGCAAATCCCTTGAGCCGAAGCTTGAAGAGTTAGCGGCTAAGTACACGGATGTTGAGTTCGTGAAGATTGATGTCGATGTGTTAATGGTAATAATTAATCAATATTTTTTTCCCTCATTTTCTTTCTCAATGTCTAAAGAAAATAGTGGAACGACTTCAACAAAAAATTTGTTTACTTTTCAGTTATAAAATTGCGTTTGGTTGAAATACAGAGTGTGTGGATGGAGTACAACCTTCATACTTTACCTGCAATTGTATTCATGAAGAGAGGCCAAGAAGTAGACAGAGTTGTGGGTGTGAAGTTTGAGGAGTTAGAGAGGAAGCTCCACAAATACGCACAATCCTCCTTCTAAAACTATGAAGCTTTTACTTGCATGACAAGCAAAACCTGCTCATCACCTCCTCTGCCAAGAAT
Source organism: Kernera saxatilis (assembly GCA_900406395.1). Lineage (NCBI taxonomy): Eukaryota > Viridiplantae > Streptophyta > Magnoliopsida > Brassicales > Brassicaceae > Kernera > Kernera saxatilis. The sequence continues at coordinate 16,729 of OVAY01001074.1, forward strand.
AATGTATTACTACATATAAATAAATGTTTGAACTCAGATTCAAAATAAAAGAAAAACATAGTTTGTGATGTAAAGGATTTGGACGTTCGGATTTGCTATATATGTACCTGTTTGCGTAATAAATTTATGACTACTGATTTGTATGGTTCATTCTTTCTTGTTAATTCTAGCTCCCCCCAAACACCCTTAATTAATTTCTAAATATGTCTCATAACATAAAATATGTCTCAATTGCAAATAAATACGAATTTTTCTATATAAGAGAAATAACATAAAATACCATTCAAATTATTTAAAAAAAAACCTCATAAAGATCTCGAACTAAAAGGCCGAGAAGATTATATTTATGTCTCTTAACATGTTTCTGAAGGGTTTGAAATGTTTGAATTGAGATTTGACAAGAAAAGGTGTGATTGTTGAAGCCGTCAATATTGGTGGGAAAGTGTTTGAAAGCAGAAAGTAAGGAGATGAAGAACAATGCAGATTCAAAAACTCTATTTCTTTCACTTAATTATTTTTGTCTTGGGTACATGTTGGTTTCATAAACCCCTACTTAAAATCACAAATAGACACGTACATAGCTACTCTAGACTCAGTATCCTGTATTGATTGCGCTGTCTCAGAGTATCGCATTTCCCGCCTTGCTTTGTAACGGATCCTGTCTCTTTTGTGAAGAGTTTCTCGAAGATTATTATCCCTAGGAGTACACTGTAGGATGTTTTTTTCTATCACTTCTTGTTCTTAAATGAGTTTTGATATCATTTTCATACGGAAATTCACATGAGACATGATGAAAAAAGATTGTGATGTGAATTCTGTCCACTCCTAAAAATTTATTTCGGTATCTCAGGCCATGTGGATTCCGCAACGGTAAGTTTTGTATATTATCGGGTTCGACCAAACCATTTGTCTACAATCACCTTTTTGCACCATTGTTTTTGTTTTATTAATCATCTATAAATGAAACGTTCGTATGAAGATTCCGATATTATTATGTTAAAAAAACAAAGATTCCGATATCATTGAATACAGTATGAATTTTGTAATATTTAGCTTTCATGGAAAATGGAGATGTTCTCTTTTTGCTTTGATGATGATTGGAATAAACAAGTTTTTCAGCAAGAACACTTTAGTAGAAGAACAATTTAGTAATATCAAAAGGAAAAAAGTAACAAATTAGTAGAGGAGTTGGTGAAGACTTGCACAATCCTTGAACACTTTTAAAGATGAATAAATAAATCTTTTAATAAAAACATTCATTCTTGATGGCGAATTTGCACATATAAAAATGCTAAACTTCAATGGTTCGTTTACAAGATAAACTTATGTACAATAAAATGAAAGATTATAGCACCCACAGTAATAATCTATCTAATGGAAACACACTAATACTTCGACCACTATTGCAAGACACACAAACAAGACACAGCATGCCGATTTAAGAAGAACTTGAGGGTACTAGAACGACATGCATTGTTCCACTATTCGGCGGAAGTTGCAGACGAAGAGGAAACAGCTTGCCGTTTAAAGGATTGCGTGTACACACAACAACATCATCCATGCTAGTCTCTTCCCGCAGCGCCTGCGTCAACTGTTCAACGCTGTTTCCTTTGAAAGTCAAAGCGTATCCAACGGCTGACTCATCCTCCACGTGTCCTTCTTCGTCCGCGATGTGGTAATATATGGTCCTCCCTTCAGATTTCGGCAGCGACTCAGTCAACTAGTCAACACAAAAATCAAGAAATTATTAAGACGACAATCTTGAAACATTATAGGGGTATTTTAGTAATTTGGAGTATAATGAATGGCTAAGACACCAAACAAATATCCTGAAAAAATCCATGATCTACTTCGTAATAGCAGTATATCTAAATTTGTGATCTATTTCGTTTCGAAAAATCCATGATCTACTTCGTAATAGCAATATATCTACGGTTATTTAGTTCACTTAAGAGAAGCAAATGTTGGATTGAAGCGATCTAACGGATAATTTGTAAAGCCATAAATTATATTACCAACCTCTTCCTCGGATTTTTCTGAAGAGGTTCTAGACATCGGAGGACTCGACGGCCTCCTATGTGGCGGTGGAATTGTCGCCGGGGCTGGAGCCGGAGGCGCCGTTTCGATCAAGATCTCGACAAGATCAACATCCCACAAGAACGAGTCCGAAATATGAGGAGAGTCATGCGTGACGGAGTTACGCCAAGGAGGAAGTCCACCATTGGCTCGTAGGAAGTTGCCGTATCTCGTCTTGAGCTTCATTTTCGAACCTTCTCTCACCGGCTCCCACTCCACGGACGAGTCGAGCCGACTCGGTTTCGACAAAACCACCTTACGCCCTGTGGCACCGAGCAAGAACCGCTCGTTCGAAGCGGTGAGGTAGTTACCGTAGCAACTCCTCAAACGGATTACTTCAAAGGAACCTCGAACCGGCTCGACGGTCCACCGAGCTCTCTTGTCGGAACCATTCCTGTCTTGAGTCACCGTCTCCTCGTCCTCGTCCGCCGTCAAATACTTCTCGTGGACGTTACGCATCCTAACGGCTTTAGCTTTGTGGAAAAACTCCATTTGCTGATACTAATGTTATTACTATTTCCTTCTTGTCGAAGAAGCTTTAGGCACTTTGTTCACAAGATGAGGTGAAGTAAATGTGATGTTTGGTGTATGGTATTTATTAGTGGACCAAGTCCAAAGCGGCGCGCGGTGACGTGGACATTTTTACAACCGATATTTTTGAATTAATTTGAATAATGAATAGCCATGTGATGCAACGATTTTAACCACTAGGCATGGAAAAGTTGTGCTTAATTGACGTGTTTCACCACATCTTTGGTTTCCACGTCAGCATATTTATATATCTATAATAATTCGATGTTATCCTTTAACGTGTGTTTTCCCTTATTTTCCTGTTGTAACTTGCAATCCAGAGAAAAGAGTAGTCAATTAAGGTATCCAATCATAATATATGTACGCAGTTTAAATATATTTTCCTACAATGAAACTGAATCTAAATCTAATGTAGTTGAAATTAAACCAGAGGTTATCATCTACTGTTTTTTTTTTTTTTTTTATAATCTACTGTTTTATATCAATATCACTGCCGTATCTACATTAAAATTCGGAAGTACGTAAACAAGCGTACTATGTTTAATAAAGTATAATGGTGTGGAATAACAAGTGAACGTAATTGAAAAAAAAAAAGTGTGGACAAAGTTTGTTATCCAAAAAAAAATATAGAAAAGTTATGATATATGGGTTGAATAAATGAAGAAGAAATGTAAATGTATTGCCCGTAAGAAACAACAAGAGATGAGATTGACGAGTGTGGGACTCTCCTTAAGGCTTAACGCTTAAGCCATGCCCCCATGACAAAGAGATCGTAAATAACACCGACTTTTGAGACTACTTTTTCTCGTGTCTGTGAAACGTTACTCTTAGTTACGTTTTAGGTCGTCGTCATGGGCCGGACAAGCTGCGTTTGAGCCTAATCCACTTTCAACCCAATCTGCTTTTGAGTCTACTCTGTTTTGGTTTTAATTTTTAAATTTTTATACGATCTTGATTTTAGTAGGCTGATCGTGCATACTGCATAGGACCGAAATTGACCAAGAAAATACAAACACAAGTACCATGCTATGCAAATTCATAAACAAACTAAAATAAAATAACCAAGATTTACACCAACTAATTTTAAAAAGATTTAAAACGACATTGATTCAAACGGCGTTAATCAATCCACTACTATCTGATAACTAGAATGTTACATTTGGAAAAACCAAAACAAAATCGTTTGGATAGACGGTCTAAATTCATACACAAACTAAAATAACCTAATTAAAAGCATAACATACATTAACTAACTAAACAACTTTTTTATATGTCGTTTTAATTTCACTAATTAAAATAACTGAAACGACGATGTCGTTTTAATTTCACTAATTAAAATAACATACATTAACTAACTAAACAACTTTTTTATATGTCGTTTCAATATTTTACTAATCACAACAACTAAAACAACGATGTCGTTTTAATTTCACTAATTAAAATAACTGAAACGACGTTGTTTGGTTAATTTATAGATTTAGATCATCCCTCTCGCTGACATATTTTCTTATCAACCTAGATCCAACATATTTTCAACTATTTTAATCACACCTATGATATAACAGATTTGATTAGCTACCATAGAAAAAATTACCTAAAACAAAAAATACGTTGTTTAATTTAAAATTCTAATTACATGTTGGGCTATTGTTATGGGCCAGACAAGCTGATTTTGAGCCCAATCCATTATAACCCGAATTAATATGCTTTGAATCCGGTCTGTTTTGGTTTTGATTTAAAATTTAACATCTGCTATTGATTTTGGTCCGCAGAGTCGCAGACCATGGATCGATCCGAAATTTAACTAAGAAAATACAAAGGAAAATGAATAGAATGTTTCAGGATTATCTGCTTACCTCTGCACAAAACTAAAAGTAAAATCCATCTTGTTTCGGTGTCACTGATGTTAGTGTATGGACCTCTTAATGTTGTTTGAATGATTTGTACATTTCATGTTTATACTAATGTGGTTGTTGTGTCTGTCTCCATTCGAATTTAAACCCGCATAATATGTATTGTTTGACCAAAAAGAAATGTTTTGACATAATTGTCAAACCTATTAAAATTCGTGATACAACACCGACTTATGGCAATACGAAGTTGGATTTCAGGTCTTATAATGTTTTATGAGATAACATTTGGTCATTACTGTAAATGATCATTTTTTGATAATAGAGAAAGTGAAGAAGAAGAGTTACTACTAACATCATTACTTAATTGGATCCAAAAACGACCGATTTTGAATCTAATGTTTACGAGTTTTGATATAACTACATTATGCTCTTCTAAGGATACTCCAAAAAATCAGAAAAAAGATTTATTGTATGCCAAGTCTTGACGACTATTGCTGGAGAGCACCTACTACAACACTATGCTTGGTGATTTTTTTTTGTACAAATGCCAACACAAGCACACACAGATCTCATTTCAATCCAACCAAAATTATTTTCATCAAACATATAAATAGAAAATCTTTTTTTTTTTTTGTCTGAATATAGAAAATCAATTATGTTGCAAACAGACTGATAAATAGATCCCAAAAAAAGATATTGATTCAACCGGTTACCTGAGAACGCTCCATAATCTCGATCACATCAACGTCCCAAACCACCCAATTCTGCGTAGCACTCCGGTTCGGTGAATCATGCGTAACCGAATTCCTCCAAGGTGGCACTCCCCCATTGGCTCTCAGATAATTCCCGCCGTTTCTGCTCCTCAGCTTCAACTTTGACCCTTCTTTAACCGGCTCCCATTCTCCCGCCGGTTCACCGGTTCGAATCCTCCTCGACTGAACCACTTTATGCCCCGTCGCTCCCAGCAACAACCGCTCGTTCGACGCCGTCAGATATCCACCGTGACAGCTTTTTAACCGGATCGCCATTTCGGATCCGGGTACCAATTCAACCCTCCATCGGGCCTCTTTCGATGACCCGTTTCGGCCCATTTCCACGCTTTCCTCGTCATCATCCGCAATTAGATATTTCTCGTGTGCGCTGCTTCGTAATCGCACTGATTTCGCATCCCGGAAGAACTCAATCGCTGTAACATGTTCTACAATTTTCTTCGAATTTTTCCTCTGTTCCAAAATCAAATCATAATTCATAATTTATAATTGGTAATTCCATATTTATGTATGTGTGAATTGAAAAATCGACGAACCTCTGTTTGTTTTGGGGTCGACATTGACGGAGTAAACATAAGCTTCGAGGAAGGAACCGAAGCCAGCGACCCAGGATCCGACCCGATAGACTCGGATGATCCAAATGTCGGTAATTTGTTGACCGGTGACCCGTGAGTTGACCCGTCGGAGACCGAAGAGTTAAAACTCGAAGACGGCGTCGAGAAACGATCCGCGGACGAAACCTTATCCGGATCTTCAACGGCTTCCACCGTCCACAGGATCCATTTCTTCGTCGCTGACGTGTGCTGCTCGCGATCGTGCGTGACGGAGTTTTTCCACGGCGGCGCTCCACCGTTACCGCGCAAATATTTCCCGTTCCAAGACATGAGTTTGACCGGCAAGTCGTCTCTGATCGGCTCCCAGTTGCTCTCGTGCTCCGCCTGACGAAACGGCGGCGTTTGGATGACCTTCTCGCCGGTCATACCCAGAAGAAACGACGACTCGGTCGCCGTTAAATACTTGCCGTAACAGCTCTTGAGACGGATGAAATGGGGCTTGCGTGGCACCATCTCCACCGTCCATACCGATTGCCGTGACGCTCCATCAGAGCTTTGACGGACGGCTTTCTCGTCGTCAACGGCAAAGAGGTATTTGTCGTGACAGCTCCGTAATCTAACGGCGGAACTTTTGGTGAATAACTCCATTTTTTATTTTCCTCCTCGTTGAAGACACTGCGAGATTTTTTTTTATGGTCGTATGATTACTCCATTTATACGCCTTTTCTTGTTATTTGTTATCCAAGTATTATCATATTCATAAAATTAAATTTTGCGCGTATATGTTAGGAGATTACGAGTTTCTTAGTTATTTCACTTTCATTAATATTATTATTCTAATATAGGATGAATTTGTCAATTGAATTTCCAGCCTGTGTCTTTCAATAGTCTCTGTGACCCGGTCCAAATGTTACACTGCAATGTAGGCCTACTGCAATGTACATTTTGTTCCTTTTTTATGATAGTAGTTGTAATTTGTGATATTTTTATATCATCAAAAGTCAACCTCTTTTGTAATATTTTTATACGAAGATTTTGATTATATAAGAAAAAAAAAGATTTGTGTTTTTACATTTTAAAAGATAATAGCTCCAAATGGTAATACAACTTAATGACAAAATCTTCGGGTAAAAGGTAAATATATATTTCAGTTCCACACAATAATATAATCAACTAGACAAAAAAATCTATGGAAATTTTATTTTTGTACTAAGTGTTTATTTACTGCTTGCTAATATTTTTCTTAAAATGGTATAAAATAAAATATTTTTTGAGACTTTTATGTATTAGATTCATTTTGAACCAAAAATAATAATAATAGTTTAAAAGTATTTAAGTAAATAATGACGTGACAATATATAAATGCATAAAACTCTCAACATATATAGTATCTTATATAAATGCATAAACTCTCACATATGTAGATTATAGGTTTCTTATGTCTACATATGTTTATAGAATCAATTAACTTAACCACACTGGTTTAACCAAAGACTTAAGAGTTAAGAGTCTTAAGTTAAGACAAAGATATAAAAGGGCTGAAATAATATAGGAGACAAAATATAGAAACTACAATGACTTTCCCTATTATAGTCAGTCTTTTTAATGATACTTCAAAAACAAATCTAAGATCTGATATACTATTTCATAAGCTTTTAAACTTGGATAGTTAGTGCATAAACGTGCTGCCATCTGGCATGGGCCACTATATTGCTGTTCTATCTTGAATGATATATTGGGGTTTTTATAGGGTTGAAGATCTCAAATAGCCCAATTAAACGGATCCTACAAAATGTATAATAGTTTGCTAAGTATGGATCGAAACACAGGCCCAATAGTATGAATTTTTATTTTAACGGTACAATTTGAAGTTTCAAAGGGTTTAATGATTGAATGGAGAAACATAATCACACAAACATTATTAAAGAGAGAGACCCCAAAAAAGGTCAGCTTTATTCGGTTGTATCGCATCCGCATTAATTGCCCTTTTATATGAATCATGGAATAGAAAGGCTCCAAATCAACGGCTGTATCATTGCTCCTTAGATTTTTGATGCAATCTTTATGTTTGAAGGACAAAACTAAAGATGTGAAAAAGATTAGCCATAGCTTATTTATTGTGTGACGACTTAAAACAGGACCCGCGAGATTAAACCAATGATGAAAGTATATTTTTGGTAAAAATAATTTTGAGAGGTTACTCATAATAGATTTACCGAAATAAATTTTGACATGTCTGAAAGATCTTAGCTTTGATGTGTTTATTTATTATTTGGATTATAATAGAAATTTATTAACTTCGAACTTAGTTTAAAAATATTGATTTTTATGTAAAACCCAAAGATCATATATGATCACAATTTGTACTACAGTAGTTTCATTAGTGATGTTATCGTTGTCACCTTACTCGCAATTTTTTTTTGGTTCTTAAAATGTTATATAACATATAAGGTTTTTTAAAAATCTTTTAAAATAAAATCATGATTTGCTCTCTAATTCTAGTTCACTGGAAAATATATTGGAAAAAAAAGATGTGTGAACAGCCTAAAAAGCACTGAGCTCAAATGTCATTGATACAATAGGTTAAAAGGTATACCATAATGAAAATTGACTAATGTACATATTTTGGTTCGTTTCATGATAAGTGTTTATTTTTGAATGGCGTTTTGTATCTAAATTACAATTTACACTTACTATTAACTCAATAGTTAGAGAAATACTAATATAATTCAAAGGACATTATGACTTATGACTTTATGAGTTCCTTAGATGTCGACGAAAGAAAAAGTATTGAGTTCCTTAGATAATTTCCAGCAATAATTCAAAGACTGATATATAAGCGTCCACTTTAATCCGAACTAATTATCCATTTGTCGTTGCTTTTGACTTTTTTCTTTTCGCTTCCGTACTCTCATTTTCTAACTCATTCATATACTTTTGTGAGGAAGTTCATGGTCCCTAAATATTTGACAACGAAAAACGGAATATACAATATATTTTGAATTCGCCTTTCACTCCATTGAAATTAAGAAATAGACGAAAAAAAGTAGAACACAATTGAAAACAATAATAGCTGACAAAAAAAAAAAAAAAACAATAGTAAGATATTTTGTTTATTACAAAAATGTAGAATTAAACTAAAAAATTTAAGAGAGAAACTCTTCAGTTTCCGAGTTCCTAAACCTTCACGTGCCTCTCCTTCTTCCTCACAAACACTGTCCACTTCGAAAACTCCAGTCACCAGATTCAGATCTCTTCCTTTTTCTCCTTTTACATGTCTCAACCAACGTCTTCTTCGCGACGGTGCTTTTCTCTACTCATCTTTCTATTCACCATTGTTAAAACTTCCTCTGCATCTGCTTCACCTTCATGCTCATCTTCTTCCTCCTTCCATTGTCCTCCATTTAACTCCTCTCCGCCGTTTCCATTCTCTACTTCTCCGGGATGTGGCCACCCAAACTTCCAGATCCAATGCTCTTCCCCACGCGCCACCATCTCAATCAAAAACCTCACTTTTTCTCTCCTCCGTTACGATTCTCTCTCGTCTTCACTCCTCCTCTCTCCCATCTCTCCTCCAATAGACTCTAACCGGAACAACTGCTCTTCTCTCCGGTTTTCCTCCTCCCATAACCGGTTCATCGACTTAACCGGTTCTCCTTTCAGAGTCTCCGACTCTTCTTGCTCTCGTCTCTCCCTTCTCCGTCCTTGCTCTCCTCTGATTCTCCCTAACTGTAGTCGTTGTCCTTGGGACTGCAAACTCTTGAAGAATCCGGGTCGGATCCTCCACGGGTGCGAGTCAACCCACGGTTCGGTATCGGAGCAAGGCTGCCAAGGAGATCTCTTAGGCTTTCTCCAAGATTTCTTCACAAGATTCGGATTTGAAGTCGAATGGGACGAATCTCAAGACCCTTACTTTGCTAAATGCAGAGATTGTCGGGTCAAGAACGGAGTTTGCGGGTTTAATTCGACCCACCCGGATAAAGACTTCATCTGTTTCAGATCCGAATCAGTAACGCAAACCAATCGAGTGAATCACGTCGCAGTGTTATCTCTCATCTTTGCTTTGACTTGTCTTTTGCTAGCTGTATCCGCCGCCGTAGCGATTTTCCGATCACGGAGAGCGAGTTTCTTGTCTTCCGTCAACGAAGAAGACCCGGCTGCTCTCTTCCTCCGCCTTCACCGCTCCGCCGCTCTTCTCCCTCCGGTCTTCACCTTCGAAGAGCTCGAATCCGCCACAAACAAATTCGACCCGAAACGCAAAATCGGCGATGGAGGATTTGGTTCTGTTTACTTAGGCCAGCTCAGCGACGGAAACCTCCTCGCCGTTAAATTCCTCCACCACCACCACGGCGCCACCGCAGCAGCCACCGAGCACTGCAAAGCATTCTCGATGAAATCGTTCTGCAACGAGATCTTAATCCTCTCTTCAATCAACCACCCGAACCTCGTCAAGCTCCATGGCTACTGCTCTGACCCGAGAGGGCTTCTTCTCGTCCACGATTACGTCACAAACGGCACTCTCGCCGATCATCTCCACGGCCGGAAATCGACGATGACGTGGCGAGTCCGGCTAGATATCGCTTTACAAACGGCTTTAGCTATGGAGTATCTACACTTCGCCGTTGCTCCACCGGTTGTTCATAGAGACATAACTTCGTCGAATATCTTCGTTGAGAAGGACATGAGAATCAAAGTCGGAGACTTTGGTCTCTCTAGGCTCTTGGTGTTCTCGGAGACGACGGTGACTTCAGCTTCTTCGTCTGATTACGTTTGCACGGGCCCACAAGGTACGCCCGGTTATTTGGATCCGGATTATCACCGGTCTTTCCGGTTAACGGAGAAGAGTGACGTGTATAGTTACGGCGTCGTTTTGATGGAGTTGATGACGGGGATGAAAGCTGTTGACCAACGGCGTGAGAAGAGAGATATGGCTTTGGCTGATTTGTTCGTCTCCAAGCTCCAAATGGGTCTTCTCGATCAGGTGGTTGACCCGTTGCTCGTGCCCGACGACGACGGTGATGTGGCGGCGGTTGCTGAGCTGGCGTTCCGGTGCGTTGCGGTGGATAAAGACGATCGTCCGGACGCTAAGGAGATCGTTGGAGAGCTGAGGAGGATTAAGAGCCGTACACGTGTGGTGGAAGATGACGTGACGAAAGGTTGACTGTTGGATTAGATTACGATGATGTAATGTAAAAGAGTTTGGTTGGTCCCCACACGTGTCAGTGTTGAAATTTGTCGGAAATGGCAAACCTTCTAACCCATGTAGAAGGAGTCTCACATGAGTGTGTGTGACGTAATCTTAGTACACATCACTCGAAGTTTGTATTTATGTTTTATAGATTTTGTATGTGTGAGAATAGAGATCTGGAAAAAAATGATTTTGTTGTTCCCGTAACCTTAAGGTATCAATATTGGAATACCGAAAACAAAGCATATCAAATCGTATTTTCTATCTATGAAATAAATATGGCTCGTATAACTTGCAAGTGTATCACGAAACACTGAATTCTAGAAATATTCTTTTCTTCTTTTCGAAACTTTAGAAAAATATATTTTGTTATATATAGGGTAGCTTAGACGGATTCTAGACGACTATACATACAAAGATTGTTATTTTGGAATAACGTAAGAATGAATATTTCAAGATTTGAGATCAATTCAAATCTAAAGATGTTAGGTCTGAATGCATAAAATTATATCATTTTACCTACTATGCTGCAGCTGATTTGTTGCTAATTACGAAAATATCTACTAATACACCAAATTACACAATCTCTATATAAAGTAGCTCTATCTAACACATGCATTACCATTAACATTCACTTCTAGAAAAAAAAAACATCTCTTTGTATAAAGTTTTTGCAAATCGTAAACGCAAAATATTTTTGTTTTTTGTTTTTTATTTTTTACACTTACAGTTTGCAAAATAATACACTACTTAGTAGTGACTACTACAACACCTAAATTAATGTAAAAACAAAGAGAAACGCAAAACTAAATAGATAATCGAGATCTAATTCAAGAAATATAATATAAAAGTATTTCAGATTCTAGACTAATGAAGTTAGATAGTTTACCCAATCTTTCATATATATCTCAACAAAATTACAGCTAAATTTGTTGCTAATTATGAAAGAACTAACTAATATAAATAAGCCATATTTTACTCAAACCACATTCACAATCAACAGACACTTTCCATCAACTTCTATCCCCCACTCCAAAAAAAGGAAAGGAAACGAAGAAAATCTTTGTATCCTCAAAAGAAAATGGAGAATAAAAGAATGGCCATCTTTGTGCTGATGATGTTGACGATTGGAAATCTTATGATCGAATCGGAGGCTATAAAAGCAACTTTTCCATTATGTTACGCTAAATGTTTTGAATTGTGTATTCTTAATCCGATCTTTCTTAAAAAAAACAAATGTGCTGGCAAATGTAGCGAAGAATGTTTGAAACCTCTTTCTAACATAAAACCAACCAAAATCGACCAAACTGATTATTTCTGCGAAGTCGGTTGTGTTACTCATCGTTGTGTTTCTGTTAAAGATCAGAGTAAGTTTATCGCAAAATTTAATCACCATATAAATTTGGTTTTCTTTTTCTAGCTAGCTCATAATCATATTGAGCTGTTCTTATGGTGTTTGTATGTTTATGATGATTTCATCGTATACAATGTTATGATTTTTTTTTGTTAAATCTCTGTTTATCTTTATGATTTTTGTTGTTTTGTTTTATGAACAGGTATGAAGGTAGATGCGGAGAAAGCTGAGGTCTGTGTGAATTCATGTTCGGACATATGCAATAAAAAGAACTAAAATATATATTAATTAGTTTTATTCTACAACAGTTTAATATTTTTAATAAAGATAGTATCAAACCAATGATTCGAATCAGTGTTTATTACTTGATTCAGTTTCATCCAGAAATCATATCTAAAAATCAGTTTTTGAATCACCGTATTGAGACTTGTTCAATAAAACTATAAATTGATAAGTTTTTGGTTTCAAGTTTTGTGTATTAGGCGAGTTTTCATTTGAAATCAAAATGGAATTAGAGCAGAGTTGACATTAAACAAAAATAGAACCGTAGATTAAGAAATCATGTTAAGTCCCAGTCAAACATCTTCGTTAAACTTTACATTGCAATCATATTAAGTCACAGTCAAATATTTTCTCTAAATTTAACATTGCAGACAAAACAACATGTCTTCTTTTTGTTTCGGCGATCATAAACCACACAAATAAAGACAAAGAATTGTAATTTGTAAACCTACGCTTAGTGTTTATTATAATTTCGTATAACGATTTAGTATTATATTTCTCGCAAACCCTAACACTTACAGACAGAAATTTAATAAATAAATTAAAAAACATAGATCAGATTCTCATACATTTATCTCCATAGCTTATATAAATACACATATACGATACATACATATAATTTTAAAATTATCAAGAGATGTAATCGGTAATCATTGAACATTGAACGTCTTTTTGGCGAACTAGAGGAACTCAGTGATGGTAGGCATGTAAGGTTTCACAGCATCATGGGCCCTAACTCTCTTAGCTCACTAGAGCAGGCTCGATATTATCATGGACACAACAGAGAGTGGGTAAATCTCATGCGTATGGAGGGGGTCAGACTAATCTCTGGAGGAGATGCAGCCCATGGATAGACCATCTTTCCGGATATTCAAATAGACCGAAAGCAAGAGCCCATATCCGTGTGGATGTACATGAGCAATGTGTTAGAATTTCACGCAGTAGGTGGATCAAATTTGAAACGTGTTAGCGTCCCAAACCCGTCTCCTTACTATTCGACCACAAGGTCCCAGACAACGAACGAACGCAAGTTTCTCCCAATTTATTGTATATGGAGTTAAGAGATTGTCTAAATTAAACGATGGTATTAGCTAAACAAATATCTATTATGATAAATATGTTATAATGTAGGTTATATTGATTGTTCTTTTTTAAACCACTTACTTTTATAGCAAAAACTAGAAGATACATAGTTCAACAATTTAGGGAATAGACGTTAAAGATTTTTTTTTTTTTTTGTAACCTTTTAAAATGTGAAAGATTATATTGAAATTTTGTAATGTCACCATTTATTTATGGTCTTGGGTGTTTTTTGTTTGTTTAAAGGCCCGTTGCAATTTTTTATTAATGCCACCATGAACTTTCTGCACTAAATTTAGTAATAGATAAATTGAGTACTAAAAACACATATTATTATTTACGTTCTGAAAATAAAGAGTATATCTGATGCAGCAAGATATTTAGAATATTTCCAAATCTTCATTATTATCTTTTATTTAATTAATTATAATTATTATAAGATTTTAAGGGTTTTAGGGTTTTGAGCGTTTATTATAAATAGCCTTCTTAGGCCTTTGTATTATTAAGTTGTATTGATATTGATGTTTTATAAAGAGCTTTGTTAAGCACTGAGAAGAGTATTCTCGATCTTTGTTTTCGGTAGATCTATAGAGATCTCAACGAGTTCAAGAAGACTTGGTTTATTCGGGGATTCCCAGACTAAACGAATAACCTCGCGTTTATCCCTAGTTATCCGGTATTCTGAGGAATCAACGGATTCCTAGNTCTATCCTAGAAGTTTCCGCTCCATCAATATCTAGGAAATAATAAATAAATAACTAATAAAAGCTTCTAATAATGTCGATTCACTAAAAAAGGAAAGAAAAAGAAAGAAAAAACCATTGGAGTATTTATCAAAATTTAATTTTCTTCTATATTATATCTTCATAAAAACAGATTTGTGATTATCTACTTTAATCTAACGGTCATGATTAAATCATTAGTTATGTAAAAATTATAGGTAAGAGATTGTAGTTATAGAAGTAGATTTGCAATTATGCACTTTGAATCACTGTCGTTGGGATTATTTGAGTTTAAAACAAATGATGCTTTGATTTTTATTGAAGCTAAAATCGTTCATAGGACGATACATAGGACTTTTAAAACAGAAATCGCTTGGAGAACCGACACATTATTATGGCATGTTCGTAAATACTAATAATACAAAACTTTTTTCTGAATCAATATATAAGGGATTTGTTGTTGATTATGAAAGCACTAACTAATATACAAATTGATTTTCCTATCTATAAGCCATATTTTACTCTCTCCACCTCCAAAATAAAAAGAAAATCTTTGTATCCTCAGAGAAAATGGAGACCAAAAGAATGGCTGTATTTGTGGTGATGATGTTGACGATTAGGAACTTTATAGTTGAATCGGAAGCTTTAAGCAGACATTTTCTAGAATGTTTCATAATGTGTAGTTTACCCAATCTGTCATTTATATCTCAAAAAAATTAAAGCTAAATTTTGTTGCTGGTTATGAAATAACTAATAATATACAAAATTTCACAATCTCTAGCTATATAAATAAGCCATATTTTACACAAAACATTCACAATCAACAAACACGCTCGGCGTCTCGCAATGACAAACTCAAGTCTATTTGTAAGCTAATTCTTCAAGCCGTGGTTTATTACGTGTGGAGAGAACGAAATACAGGGGCTACATTCTTCAGTTATAAAACCGACACAAGCCATAATCAAAGAGATTCAACTTCTCATTAGAGCCAAACTTGCAGGTTTAGACCGTCGAACCGACAATCTAAGATCTTTACCTGCAGCATCTTCTACTAGGCATCAAAGTTTCTTGGCTACTTGGTTCACATTTATTCAGCCGTGAGTCTTCCAACACGATATTCAACAACCTTGCTTCATCTGAGTTTTTTTAAAATTAAAATACTTTGGCTATTGTTCTATTTCTGCTGTTTCATCTTGCTGCAAACATTGTAAGTTCCAAATGATGCCCCGTTCAAGGAAAAAAGATGAATAAAAAATGTACTTTCAGATTAAAAAAAAAAAATCTATAGTATTTCCTCCCCTCCAAACAAACAAAAAACAAAAAATATTTGCATCCTAAAAAAAAAATGGAGAACGAAAGAATTGCCGTCTTTGTGCTGGTGATGTTGACGATTGGAAACCTTATGGTTGAATCGGAGGCCTTAAAAGCATCTTTTCCATTATGTTACTTTAAGTGTTATTATTTGTGTCTTCTTAATCCAATCTTTCTAAAAAAAACAAAATGTGCCGATAAGTGTGTCAACGAGTGTTCAAAACCTGTTTCTGAAATAAAATCAAACAAAATCGATCAAATTGATTATTTCTGCGAAGTCGGTTGTGTTACTCATCGTTGTGGTTCTGTTGAAGATCAGAGTAAGTTTATCGCAAATTTTAATCTTTTTATAAAATTACTCTCTTATATATCATAGCTCATACTGAACTGCTTTATGATGGTTTATGTTTATCTATCGTTATATACAATATTATGACTTTTTGTTAATATTTATGTTTTATTTTCTGGTTTTTTGTTGTTGTATTATATCAGATTTGGAGGTAGATATGAAGAAGAATGATGCCTGTGTGAATTCATGTTTCGACATATGCAATAAAAAAAAAACTAAAAGCAATATATATTAGTTTTGTGTATTAGGCGAGTTTTCACTTGAAATCAAAAATAAAACTGTAGGTTAAGAAATTATATTAAGTTCCAGTAAAACATTTTCGTTAAAACTTTTTTTTTTTTTTAATTGCCGAAGCTCGTACATCTTCTTAAGCTCGAGTCAGTTTTTAATAAATTACATGTCACAGCTGTCATTCGAACATGTGACTTTTTGAACTATCTCATAGTACATTTCTAATCGAACTATCAACCTCTAGTCATCTTCGTTAAACTTTATAGTGCAATCATGTTAAGTCACAATCAAATATTTTTGCAAAATTTGTAAGCAATCTAAACTTAGTGTTTATTATAATTTTCGTATAACGATGTAGTATTACATTTCTCACAAATCCTAACTTTTAAAAAAGGAAATTTTATAAATCAAAACAAAAATATAGATCAGACTCCCACGTACTTATCTCCATAGCTTATATAAATACACTTTTTTTTTTTAAATCATCAAGCGATGTAATGGATAATCATTGAACATTGAACTTCTTTTTGGCGAGCTAGAGGAACTCAATGATGAAAGGTTTCATTGCATCATAGACCCAAACTCCTCAGCCCAGATATTGTATATGGACACAACAGAGAGTGGGCCTACTATGGCCTCATATACTAGAGATATCGACGAACGCAATGTTTCCTCCCAATTTATTATATGTGGACTTCTTAAGATTTAAGAGATTGTCTAAATGATAAATATGATATGATAAATATGTTTCAATGTAGGTTATATTGATTGTTCTTTTTTAAATAACTTACTTTTATAGTAAAAAAAAAGATACATAGTCCAACAATTTAGGTAATAAATGTTAAAGATTTTTTTTTATAACCTTAATAAATGTTAAAGATTATATTAAAAAAATTTAATGTCACCAATTGTTTACGGCCTTGGCTGTTTTTTTTTTTGTTTAAAGGTCCGTTGCAATTTTTTATCAGTGCAACCATAAAATTTCCACACTAAATTTAGTAATAGATTAATACACAATATTATATGAGTATTAAAAACACATATTATTATTTACGTCCTAAAGGTAAAGAGTATATCTAGGAAACAATAAATAAATAACTAATAAAAGCATCTACTATATAATGTCGATTCACTAAAAAAGGAAACAAAAAGAAAAGAAAAAAACCATTGGAGTATTTATCAAAAAATAATTTTCTTCTATATTATATCTTAATTAAAAAGAGACTTGTGATTACTTACTTTTATTTTTGCAGAAGATGATTATTTATTTTAATCTAACAGTCATGATTAAATCATTATTTATGTACAAATTATAGGTAAAAGATTGTAGATATAGAAAGTAGATTTGTAATTACGTACTTCGAATCACTTTTCGTTGGGATATCTCCATTTCAAAAATTATGTTACATAAAGGTGATATTATGTAGTATAAAAAATCGCATATCTAAAATAAGAGATTTTTAATTGAGTTTTAAACAAATGATGCTTTGAATTTTATTGAAGCTAATTAAACAGAAATCGCTTTGAGAACCGACACATCATTATGGCACGTTCGTAAATACTAATAATACAAGCCTTTTTCTGAATCAATATATAAGGGATTTGTTGATGATTATGAAATTACTAATTAATAAATATATTGATTTCTCTATAAGCCATTTTACTCTCTCTCCCCTTTCGAAATAAAAAAAAAGAAAAACCTCTGTATCCTCAAGAAAAAAATGGAGAACAAAAGAATGGCCGTATTTGTGGTGATGATGTTGATGATTGGGAACTTTATAGTTGAATCAGAAGCTTTAGAAGGCAGAGCATTTATAAAATGTTTCACATGGTGTAATCAACTGTGTTTCAGTAGTCCTTTCATACGAAATAAACTTGTATGTCCCAGTAAATGCCTCGAAGAGTGTGGAAAACAAACATTTCAAATAAAGTCAAATGAAATCGATCAAATTGATTATTTCTGCGAAATCGGTTGTGTTACTCTTCGTTGTCTTTTTGTTGAAAACCAGAGTAAGTTTTTCGTAACAATCATCAGTTTTGGTTTTCATATAAAATTATATTCTTATTCTAGTTCATACTATACTACTTATACAATGTTTATATTCATATATCATATACAATATTTTATGATTCTTTGTCAATATTATGACTCTTTGTCAATATCTATTTATATTTTTTTTTTTTGTGTGGTATAAACAGATATGGAGGAGGTATATGCGAAAAAGGTTATGGTCTGTGTGAATTCATGTTCGGATATGTGCAAGAAAAAGAACTAAAAAGCGATACTAGTTAGTTTTATTCTGCAACAGTTAATGTTTTAATAAAGATAGTATGAAGCATTGGTTTGTTTCGATATAATATTCAATTCAAATCAGTATTTATTACTTGGTTCAATTTCATCCAAATTGCATCTAAAAATCAACTCTTGACTCACTGCCGTATGTAGACTTGTTCGACAACTATTAATTGATAAGTTTGTTAAGTTTTAGATTACTTTTAATATCGCATGTGATTGTAACTAAAATTTTTAAAAATATATATCTTTAGAAATTTTCTATGTATATTAAAAAATTTAGTCTAATATTTTTTCTTTTTCTTTATCTAATATAGTATTAAATATATATATCCTGATTTGGTTCGATGTATGAAAATAAGTGATGGCCGGCTCTAAACCTAACTAAGTGAAGTTTGGATTTGACATCTTAAATGAAGTATTTTAGGGGCCAAAACTTTAAAAAAAAATCTGATGCAGTTTAGGGAGGTCATTGGTTCAAGTTCTCCTCTCTCCAAAGCATTTTCCCTTTTCTTAATATATTAAATATGGAAAAGAGTTTGATGCCAATTGTATTATCTAGTTTTGGAATAACTTATTGAATGAATATTTTTTAAAGAAGATTTAAGATCAACTGATCTAATCTAGAAACGTTTCTGAAACATATCTGCAGAGTGTAAATGCAAAGAACATGTTTTGTTTTGTTTTGTTTTCTTTGCCTTTGATATTGACCAACAAAAATTTACAATATAAGACACTATTACAACACGTAAATTAATGTAAAAGCAAACAAAAACGCAGAATTAAATAGATAATTGAGACCTAATTCAGAAAAAAATATATAATATAGAGATATTTCAGATTCTAAAATTAATGAACGTAGATAGTTTACCCAATATGTCATTTATATCTCAAAAAAATTAAAGCTAAATTTTGTTGCTGGTTATGAAAGAACTAACTAATATACAAAATTTCACAATCCCTAGCTATATAAATAAGCCATATTTTACACAAAACATTCACAATCAACAAACACTTTCCATCAACTTCTATAGTATTTCCTCCCCTCCAAACAAACAAAAAAACAAAGAAAAATATTTGCATTCTAAAAAAAAAAATGGAGAACGAAAGAATTGCCATCTTTGTGGTGGTGATATGTTGACGATTGGAAACCTTATGGTTGAATCGGAGGCCTTAAAAGCATCT
>OVAY01001075.1:0-36487 GCA_900406395.1 Kernera saxatilis
AGTCTGACGCGAAGACTTCGTCTGTAGTCTACACAGTATGTATGTAGTTTAGAGCATAATTTATCTTAATTGGTATAATATGATTCAGTAGTATGAAATTTTAATTTTTACAATTCACAATTGCTTATATGTTGTTTATCCATTCACATTTTTAATCAAAACAATTTTTCTAAATTTTATAATTTAAATATAAGATTTAATTATCGAGCAGACTTCATTAGCAGTCTCTTAAGGTAGACTTTTGAATGAAGTCGAACAAGTAGACTTCTTATTTATATTTTCAGACTTCATAAGGTTAAAAACGTAATTGTTCTATCCGTTTTTTGTTTGATCATAGGAGATGAAACTGTAATTTCCCTACCCCTTTGAGTTATTTTTGATTAAAATCACATATGGAAATCACATATGAGATCTACTTTTGCATTTTTAACCAAATTTTGAGTCATTTTTAGCAATTCCCCCTTGTTAAAAAAGGTAAAAGCATTTATATTCTAGCGAAGCTATATTATTATGGGATATTCTTGCAATTTTTTTTTTTTAAACTGAATATTCTTGCAATTAAAATTTGCTGTTTACCTTAAAAATTAGGGTGGTCACGCTTTTAGTTATGGAGAGTGTGCGTTTGCCGTAAATATTTACAGAATAATTTTAATATAATAGTGCTCTTGTTCATCTTGAAAATTGATGAAGGATCAAAGTTCGAATTACAGTATGCATTGATTAGATTATGGGAATTGGTTTAGATTTCGGGTTCGGATAGACATTTATAAATTTGAAATGCTTCTTCTTTTTTTTTTTTTGACAGCAAATTTGAAATGCTTCATTAATCACATTTAAGTGTTGAAATTTCTACAATTTCAACTTGTATATATATATATATATTATATCGATTTACGTGTAGATTATCAATCATATGGAATATGATGCAAAGATTTAAACCCTTTTTGTTTCTCGTAAATTTCCAGGTCTAAGAACAAATAAAATAGTAACTCAGTAAGTTAAAATCAATTTTCAATACTATACAGAATATAAACAGCGAAATCCAGTTTTCTAATCGAAGTTTATACTATAGTTCAAACTACATTAAGTCAATCGAATCTCAATTAGCTATATATATATGTCCATATAAAGGGTCAAAGTCTTTTTGGCCAGAAGTTTATTATTTTAGTACAAGTTGAGTCAATGATGTTGAATTAGTCCAACAAAATCAATGCAGAGTTGTATTTGTAGGTTTTGACAAATTCTATATATGCCCAACGTTCTCTGTCAATTATAGTCTAAATTTCAATTTTGGTTTCTTTTTTCTTTTGTTATCCGATTCCGATTAAAAACTTAAAACACACAATTTTTTAATATTTATTTGTACATATTAATATATATTCGACAACGGATGTGGTTCCTATATGGGATTACTACAACACCACATATAAGAGCATAAATCCTTAAAAACCACTCACTAAGAACGGACATGTTCTTCCCTACATCTCTCAAATTTGTTGTGAATTTCAACTCTCTGAGATCTCTAACATGAAATCTCAATCCCCCGAAAGATTATACTAGGTTAGGTTTTTCGAGACATTTTGTCTCTACAACCAAACTATACATTGAGACATATGCTGATGTATCAAACTTTCTCTCTCTCACTTACGGACTCTTCTCTCTTCCTACGTAGCCTATCACATGGCTTATGCAGTGTAGAAACTAGGGTTATCAATAGGATAACTTCTATGTGGGTTTAAGTATAGATCGACAAACAATAAGAATCAATAGCTAGGGTTTGATCGGGAACTGATGATTTTATTGATGTTTAAAGAGTTGTTTTACAATGAGAAAGAGTTCGATTCGGTTTCTGCTCTCGAGCTCTCCCTCCAATATTGTGTGTTTGGCCAATGAGCCTCCCCCTCTATTTATGGACTTCTTCTTAACTTCTTTTCTTTTCTTTCTAGGAAGTGGAAGTAATTTTCCTTATTTCTCGGGAAATCTTCTCGATCTTTTCTTTTCCTACTCAGGTCGGTGAGCCTGAAATCGGTTCCGTCCGGGCCGAGCTGGGCTTTCATCTTCGTGGGCCGAGCTAGATCGGATCGGGCTCTTTTGGGAGAGGGTGCCGAACCCGGTACCAACATGCAGCCATCACGCAACATGTGACGTGCCTTATACAGCCATCATACAACTTCTTCATGTGGCCAGCACGCTATCATCTTGTCCCACGGCCCATACGCAGGACCTCCCTTCCCTGAAAACATTTTCAGACTTTTATGTTCTTTACAGATTAGTTTTCTTCCTTTGTTGACATCCTTTTATATAGAATTTTGACCCCCAAAGCTTTGTTGCATTAGGAAAAGAAAAACTCTAGCTAACAACACATGGACTTCAGGACTTGACTTGACCTACAACAGAGCCCAATGACTTCTTATTTCTCTTACACTTGTCTCAAGCCACAATTTCAACACTCTATTTACGTTTATATTTAGCATACATTTTTTTCCAAATGAACGCTTAACATTAATGTTTTTAACCAAAACTTGCTTGTTGAATGTAAATTTAAACGTGGAACGTTCAACGTTAAACACAAACAAAACGAAAACTTTGTTTTGTGTTTGACGTTTATGTTTAACATTTACGTTTTGCATATCTCAAAAATATTCTGTGAAAAAAAACTGAAAATGTGTTGTATTTTTTAAAATGTATTAAAATTTTCATACGCTAAGCAAAATGCAAAGACGATTTTGCGTTAATGAAGAATCGAAACCTTAAACCAACTTTTTATGAATGGTGACAATTGTACATTATCATTCAAACAAATAGCATAGTGTAAGAAGACTTTATAAAAAGTTAGATTTATTAATAAAGAAGAATAGAACTAGGGAGGTGAACAACTTATACCAGCTTTCTACTTACAACTTTCATTGTTGTATTGACTATTTAAGATCCAATGACCCCACGTGAGTATGTATCGGTTCACCCACCTTACTTGTCCCTATTTAATTACATTTCGAATATTTATTTTCCGATTACTTGTTTACCTTTTTTAGGTAATTTTGTTTATATGTTTTCAACTTTAATAATAATTATATTTGTTTCTTAGATCAAAGGATGATAATATTTTTTGAAAAGTTCATGCGAATGCTAAATCTTCAGAATATAACTATGAGGCTAAAAAGTGAGCTTTTAAATAAATTGAGCCAAGTGGGCTGTGCCATTATCTTATACACGAGAGTTCGATTCCAATTGGGTAGTAAACAAGAAAAGATAAATTAAAAGATCAAACTTATTTGAATTTTTTTTTTTTTTTGCGTAAAGAATTGTAAAGATGCAACATAAATACTGAATTAAATTTCAAGTAAACATTAGGACAAATGAAAACTGTACTATTTCAGATTTGTTTTCACGTGGATGTTCAGTCTAAGTAAAACAAATCAAGAGAAACCGAATTAATTTGTTTTAATATGAGTAAGAATCCAAAAGGATAGAGGCAAGCAAGGATTTTGTAAAATTTAAATATGAGTAAAACAATTTGTTTTTTAGAAATCCAAAAGTTGAAATCGTATTTGAATCAACCCACAAGAATCCGACTAGAGTTTGAATACTTGTGAAAATCATCTATTGTTTTTTTTTTTGAAACTGATGAAAATCATCTATTGTTCTCGTAATTCTTGCTTGCCTCTATCCTTTATCATCTATTTTCCTTCATTTATAGACCTTTTTTGAATTTAAATTATACCAATTCCATTGTTACTATATACCTACTGGTAAAACAAAGTCTCAACGAAATTATGATACATAAATTTGATTTTGAAAGCTTAATCGTGATTTGCAAGAAAAATTAGACCATAAAAGAATTAATCATATCCCATTTAATTCAGATTCAACGCTGCCTCTACTTTTTGAAGACCAAATTGTAAAATAATATAACTATAAGGCTGAAACTAAAATAGTTGTAAATTTTAAGGGACTTAATAGAAAAGTTTCTCACCCAAAAAGTTACTCTTTAATTTTTTGGTGTTTTTATATTCGAGTGCTCCTGAAATCTGACGAACTCGAGCTCTTTTCGCAAACGCACATCACACACACACCATTTTCACAACATCGTACTTATCGCCTTTCTCTCGCTCTCTCCCTCTTTGGATCCGCCATGCAAGCTCTTCAATCTTCGTCTCTCAGTGCTTCTCCGCCGAACCCACTTCGAAGACCTTCGAATCGACAGTCGCATCAGATTGCCAATGCGAGGCCCACGAGGAGACGCTCATTCATCTCCGCATCAGCCGCTGTTTCCGCTCCCAAACGCGAGACGGATCCGAAGAAACGGGTTGTGATTACTGGTATGGGTCTCGTCTCTGTCTTTGGTAACGACGTCGATGCTTACTACGAGAAATTGCTTTCCGGTGAGAGTGGAATCAGCTTAATTGATCGATTCGATGCGTCCAAGTTCCCCACTCGATTCGGTGGCCAGATCCGTGGGTTTAGTTCCGAAGGTTACATCGACGGGAAGAATGAGCGTCGGCTTGACGATTGCTTGAAGTACTGCATTGTCGCTGGGAAGAAAGCTCTTGAGAGTGCGAATCTTGGGGGTGATAAGCTTAACACGGTACATTCTCATTCTCAATATCTTAGATTGATCAATTTCAGTTAAGATTTAATGGTTTTGGAGTGGAAATTGATGAATTTTGATCGATGAGGCACATCTATAGTTTAAATTTCGAATCAAATAAGATTTTTTCTTGACAATTCGTAGTGTTACTGTCTTTAAAACTTAGTTTGATTTCTCTTTGATGGGGTTAACCTAGTTTCTCTGGTGGTTTATCACATTACTCTTCTTTGTTGTTTACATCACTGGTTTGGGTTTCTTGTAGATTGATAAGCAGAAAGCTGGAGTACTAGTTGGGACTGGTATGGGTGGTTTGACTGTATTCTCAGACGGTGTTCAAGCACTAATTGAGAAAGGTCACAGGAGAATATCTCCATTTTTTATTCCTTATGCCATAACAAACATGGGTTCTGCTTTGTTGGCGATCGATCTTGGTCTTATGGGTCCAAACTACTCGATCTCAACCGCTTGTGCCACTTCTAACTACTGCTTCTACGCAGCTGCGAACCACATTCGCCGTGGTGAAGCTGATATGATGATTGCTGGTGGAACCGAGGCTGCCATTATTCCTATTGGGCTGGGAGGTTTTGTTGCTTGCAGGGCACTGTCACAGAGAAATGATGACCCTCAAACAGCTTCAAGGCCATGGGATAAACAAAGAGATGGCTTCGTCATGGGTGAAGGAGCTGGTGTTCTGGTATGTTTCAGAAATTCTTACTCACATTGAAACTATAAATTTGCATACAGTTGGCTGTGTTTGGGTGTTTGTATATAGGAGCCTGTTTTGGTCTAAATGAAGCTGCTAGGTTTGATACACTGCTTTCTTTAGTTGAGGTTCCTTCTTTTGTTGAAACGTGTGTTCCCGTAGTTGATTAGCTCGGGAGGGTCCTTGCATTTGGATTGTACTACTTTTACAAAGTTGGTTTAATTCACCATGATATTGGCTCGTACGTGTGACATGTTGTTTCCACAAGTCCATCGATTGTATTAATGTATTCTGTGCTCTAATAGGTGATGGAAAGCTTGGAACATGCGATGAAACGTGGTGCTCCAATAGTAGCGGAATATCTTGGAGGTGCTGTTAATTGTGATGCTCACCATATGACTGATCCAAGAGCTGATGGGCTTGGTGTCTCTTCATGCATTGAGAGCTGCCTTGAAGATGCTGGTGTATCACCTGAGGAGGTAAAAAACACTAAATTTTCATGCTTTCAAAGTTTTATGGCTATCTGAAACAAAGGGTTTCCTTAATTACCTGTTTCTTTCCTACTTATACTCATAGCTTGTGATTCTCTCCACGTTTTTCAGGTAAATTACATCAATGCCCATGCAACGTCCACTCTTGCTGGTGATCTTGCTGAGATTAATGCCATTAAAAAGGTATTCAAGAGCACTTCAGGGATCAAAATCAACGCCACCAAGGTTCGTCCATAACGCTCCATCTACCTAGTCTACTCCTCTATTTCTTGTATTGGTTTGCTTTGCATTTCCTATAATGACAATTCTGTGATTGCATGTTACAGTCTATGATAGGTCACTGCCTCGGTGCAGCTGGAGGTCTTGAAGCCATCGCCACCGTGAAGGCTATCAACACTGGATGGCTTCATCCCTCAATCAATCAATTTGTACGTATAATCTTTCCTTTCCTAAAACAAAACCATTCACAAGTTCGACATAATCGATAACAAGAACCCAAGAAAAGGCTTCTTTGATTCCGCTCCCCGAGGATTTGTTAACTGTGGCAAGATTTGAACTTGGGCTTTGTTTTAGACTCTTTACACTCTGTTTCCTATTGTAGAACCCTGAACCAGCCGTGGACTTTGACACGATCGCAAACGAGAAGAAACAGCACGAGGTGAATGTTGGTAAGTGACGACTGGCCTTCTTGTCATTTGATTAATCCGACGATGGGTTCTCTGATACTGTCTTTATGTCTTTGCTGCAGCCATATCAAACTCGTTTGGGTTCGGTGGACATAACTCAGTCGTTGCCTTCTCTGCCTTCAAACCCTGATTTCTCCAGACCCTTTAGATTCTCTGCCCCATCTGTTTTCATCATCCATCACCTTCGTCTTCATTGCAGCTTTTTGGTTCACAAGCTTGAGCTCTTTCTCTGGCCTTTTACGGTTCATTCACCTTTTTCCTTATTGTTCATTGAGCTTCTGAGATTTCAGATTTTGCTGGTTCTCTATCTCTTGTACGGGATGTTTGTATCTTAGTTCGTTTTATATTTGTCTAATATATAAACAGGACTAAGAATCTTGTAGTAATGGTGTTAGTGTCAGAATAAACCCAATTAGGAGATTTACTCAACTATACTTCTCCAGTAGTATTATGTACTGTTTAAAGAAATTTAAATTTATTGTATAAAAAATTATATAATTTGCAGAAAAAAGAATAGCTAATTTCAACCGATTTTAATTTGAATTGATATGAAACGTTTAAAAATAGCGCGTAGAAGCCACAGCCCAAAAACAACTCGTGATATTGGTATATTATCAAAAGCGCGTAGAGAAAGGCCCAAATTTGAGATCGGCCCAAAATTGGTTTTTATCATAAGCGCTTAGAAGAAGGCCTATCGGCCCACTATCTCTCCCGCCAAAAAGGGTACAGGTCATCTCACAATTTCCCGCCACAACAATACTCCCTTTATGCCTCTCGAAATCGAAAAAAATACCATTTTCTCTGGCGATAGCTCCTCCGATTTTACGAAGAAAGCTTGCGACGAACGAGATTTTTTAAGAAATGGATGTGCCGGAGGAGACGAGGCTTCGCCACAAGCGAGATTTTATCCAGTTCCTCGATGAAGTAAGTCCGATCTCTCTCTCTTTCTCTCTCTTTCTTCCCCAGACATTTCGAGCTTTTGCTCGTGTGGAAATAGATACTCTAAATGTGTATACTTTCTAATTGGTGGATTTTATAGCTGTACATGGATGAGATCAAGGCGTTGGTACAGAACAAGCGTCACCGTCTCATTGTTAATGTCTCTGACATCCATTCCCACTTCCGCGAATCTGCCTCTAGGTTCGTCACCTTCTCTATTTTTATTTCGTTATCCTCGAATTTCTTCTCGGTTCCAGATTCCTATTGGGTAATGAATTTCGATTAGTTTTTCAAGTTTTGGGAAATGTTAGGGTTTTGTTTTTCTGGGCTTCGTTCTCCCAGAGTCAATGATATGAGTTTTGGGAATTACATTGGACACGACTAAAAAATTTTGGGATTAGGAGAATGGATGATAAATTGACCATCAATAGATTGTTTTTTTATTTGTGATATGTGTTTTTATTTGTGATATGTGTTTTTTTCTGACCTTAAGTTTATTGCTTTGTTTTGCGTAGGATACTGAAGAATCCAATTGAGTATATGCAGTCATTTTGTGACGCAGCCACTGAAGCTACCCGCAATATCGACCCAAAATACTTGAAGGAAGGAGAGCAAGTCCTTGTTGGACTTGAAGGTCATTTCGTCTCTCGCCGTGTCACACCTAGAGAGCTCCTCTCAGAATTTATTGGATCTTTGGTGTGTGTTGAGGGCATTGTCACCAAATGTAAGCCTTTTCCATGTACATCTCTCCGTCTAACTATCAACAGAAGATTTGATTCGTGAAATCGCTGTTTCCTTCTTTCAGGCTCTCTTGTGAGGCCAAAGGTTGTTAAAAGCGTACACTTTTGTCCATCAACGGGTGAATTCACCAATCGAGAATATCGAGACATAACGTCCCACACGGGTTTACCCACTGGGTCTGTCTATCCCACAAGGGTAATTACATGTTTTTTTTAATGTTTTGTTCATCTACCTTTATTGGTGAAAGATTTGCCTGTTACTGAGCTTCTGTTTTCAGGATGATAATGGAAACTTATTGGTGACTGAGTATGGGCTTTGCAAATACAAAGATCACCAGACCTTGTCAATTCAAGAAGTGCCTGAAAATGCTGCTCCTGGTCAGCTTCCACGAAGTGTGGATGTCATAGCTGAGGATGACTTGGTTGACTCATGCAAGCCAGGAGATCGAGTGGCTATTATCGGCATTTACAAAGCTCTTCCAGGCAAAAGCAAGGGTAGTGTCAATGGAGTCTTTAGGTATGTGTTCGTACAACTTCTTAAGTTCAAGATGGTCTTTTCACTGTAATGATCTTGACCGAGCTCTTTCTGTGTAGGACTATCCTCATAGCCAATAATATCGCTCTGCTCAACAAAGAAGCAAATGCACCTATATACACCCCGCGAGATCTACAGGATATTAAAAAGATTGCAGCAAGAGATGATGCATTTGATCTCCTTTCTAGTTCTTTAGCACCTTCTATTTATGGGCACGCTTGGATAAAGAAAGCAGTAATTCTACTGATGCTTGGCGGTGTTGAAAAGAACCTCAAGAACGGAACCCACTTAAGAGGGTAAGGTCATGCTTAGAAACAAATTTCAGCTTCAGTTCACTGGAATGACTGTCTCTAAATTTCCGTGAACCAAAACCTTTTGCTTTCAGGGACATCAACATGATGATGGTTGGTGATCCATCTGTTGCCAAATCTCAACTTCTGAGAGCAATAATGAATATTGCACCATTGGCTATATCAACTACAGGCCGTGGTTCTTCTGGTGTTGGGTTAACTGCTGCTGTGACCTCTGACCAAGAAACAGGTAAAAGCACATAAAAGCCTTTTGCAGTTTTTCTTCAAACTTCAAAAGCTAAAATCAGAATTAGAATAAGGTCAAAGTGCTATGTCTCATGAAAATCAATTCTCTTTTTTCATCAGGGGAACGAAGACTAGAAGCTGGTGCAATGGTCCTCGCTGATAGAGGTGTGGTGTGTATTGACGAGTTTGATAAGATGAACGATCAGGACCGAGTTGCTATACACGAAGTGATGGAGCAACAGACTGTAACAATCGCGAAAGCCGGTATCCATGCATCACTAAATGCTCGATGCAGTGTGGTTGCAGCAGCAAATCCTATATATGGAACCGTAAGTTTGCATGGAACTCGTCCTAATCTGTTGACTCTATTGACTAGTAAGTATCCCTTGTCCTAATATCCTACTCTTGTGCTTGCAGTATGACAGATCACTGACTCCAACAAAGAACATTGGACTTCCAGACTCGTTGCTTTCTCGTTTTGATCTGCTGTTTATTGTGTTGGATCAAATGGATGCTGGTATTGACAGTCTGATATCAGAACACGTCTTGCGCATGCATCGTTATAAAAACGATAGAGGTAGGCTACAAATCATGCCTCTCCGGTTTACTAAACATTTTACAACCAATGACTTGAAACGTATCTGGCTTTTGAGTGAACCATAGGTGAGGCAGGGCCAGATGGGAGCTTGCCAAGCGCGAGAGAGGAAGATGGTGAAAGTGAAGTGTTTGTTAAGTATAACCGAATGCTACATGGAAAGAAGAAGAGAAGAGGCCAAACAAATGATAAAACTCTCACGATTAAGTTCCTGAAGAAGTACATTCACTATGCCAAGCACCGAATTCAGCCAGAGCTCACTGATGAAGTGAGACACTGAACTCAAACACACTGGTTTTTTTACATGTCTGATAAGCTTTTCAACTAAAATCTCTCTTTTGTTATTTAATTTTCAGGCATCTGAACGTATTGCAGAAGCATATGCAGATCTCAGAAATGCAGGTTCTGATACTAAGGTAAATAAATTTCATAAAATAAGCTTGGACATAGAGTATTGTGTTTTCATCTTAGGAACTTGTATTGAGACAACCATTGACATTTGTACAGACTGGAGGTACGCTTCCAATAACAGCCAGAACTTTAGAGACAATAATTCGTCTTGCCACGGCACATGCCAAAATGAAGCTGAGCAGACAGGTAACAAACAAACTCAAATCTTCTGTTTTGCCCTCCTGGTCGTGAATAAGTTTTACTAAGATTCACTCTTAAAATGATACATTTGTTTCGAAAGGTAACTAAAGCTGATGCAGAGGCTGCCTTGAAGCTTATGAACTTTGCAATATATCATCAAGAATTGACAGAGATGGATGAACGCGAGCAAGAAGAACGTCAAAGGGAACAAACAGAACAGGAAGGAACACCAAGTGGTCGTAGAGGCAAACAACGCACGACTAATGAAAATGGAACTGAAAATGTCTCTGCAAATGTCGAAAGGTAACTAATTTGATCTCCTCCATGGAAAACCCATATCTGAGTTTCTTTTAACCCTAATACATTGTTTTTTTTTTTTTACTCTTTTCACCGGTTCAATCAGTGAAACAGCTGATCCAATGGAAGTAGATGAACCTTCAATGGAGCAATTCAGTGGCACAGTCTCTGCAGCAAGGATAGAAGCGTTTGAGAATGTATTTGGGCACCACATGAGGACACAAAGGCTCGACGTCATTTCTATTGCAGATATAGAGACTGTAGTCAACAACAATGGAGTTGGAGCTTCTCGTTACTCTCCAGAGGAGATCATGGCTCTGTTAGAGGTACATCACATCTTAAGAAAAAGCTTTCTCTTTCTTTTGCTTATATACATACAATTTCCTCATTACTTTACCCTAATTGTGGATTTATGCAGAAACTGCAAGATGATAACAAAGTGATGATCAGCGATGGCAAAGTTCATATTATTTGATCCATGAAGAAAATCCACCTAAAGAGGCTATTTCATCATAGATTGAAATCATCATCATCATCATATTAGAACTCAAATTAGTGAGTGTACTAGGAGAAGAGAAAGTATCATTTTGTAAAATCTTTTTAAGTTATGTGTTTACGTGAGGTAAACTGATGACAAATAGTAATACCTTAGAAACTCATTTAATTGCAAAATTGTGGGATCTACACAGCCGATCAAGTAGGGTCCAAAAATCAAAGTGATTTGCTTATGAATGTGTTGTACTTGAACAATGGAAGCTCAACACATCTTATTACACAAAATCAAATATCGAAGAAATACAAGATCAACCTCTATCTATAAACCATAAAATAAACTTTTATCATTTTAAAAACCATCAATTTAGCCATCGAGGTTAACACCGTTATTTTAGTACCTAGTTTATTTTGCAGTCTTATGACATTTTAGATCAAAACTGAGCTTGCATTTTCTTGTCACTTGGAATATATATATATATTTTTCATGTCCTCTGATAAAATTCATTTGTATGTCGCTATTATCAACAAAGAATTTCTATTTTTTTCTTTTTGGAGATCCGGTATAAATTTGTCCTCAGCATCCTTGTTGAAGGGAATCAGTAAAAACTTTAGTAGAGAATAATATAACAAGATGCAGATTTTAAATGATACGTCGAATAAATAACAAAAAAAAAAAAACAAAAGAAAAGACAGCATCAAGTCATCAAACAAATTCTTTTTTCCATTCAACAGAACTTTACCATTAACAACAACACAAAGGCTAGAATACCAAAGTGAGGATTTAGGACTTGTTAATGCCAAAAGGAAGCCCTAATCCAACACAACATCTCAATTCCCATAACTACATACATGTTTCACATCTTTTTTGTAAGGCGAAACGAGACCACCACAATGATAAAACAGGGACGAGAAACCGATCACACCTCGCTTTGAACAGACGTGGGAGGAGGAAGCGGTTTACCACGCCCCATTGTGAACCCTCTCGTCCCATCAGGCATTTTCGGGCCAGGTGGACGCTTTGAGACCTCCACAGGATGATGATGATGATGATTGTGGTGGGAGGACGACGATGAAGCTGATGGTGCGGTTCCATGTCCTGTGGCAAAATTTCAGAAATGGATCTCAACATTTCAATTTCAGATTACTTAATTGCAAGAAGTGGAGAAGAAATGGATTTTCTCTAAAACAAAGTACCAATACCGTTTCCACCTTGATGATTCTGCCGCCTTCCCCGTCCCACACCTCTGCCTTTGTTCCCATTTTTATGCCCCCCGTCCTGAAAAAAAGGTTAAATGGAAAATCTGAAATTCAAACCGTAATGGAACATCATAACTATGCAAGTACGTATAATCGATTTATTCAACTCCTAAATACCAGACCGTAATGTTGATTCAAAAAGTCTTCAATCAAATGTTTTGCAACAAAGTAATCAAAGATGTGGTAATAATATAGGTACGCTATACTTACCTCATCAGCAGGAGTATCAGGATGATGGTGACGTTGATGCCGATGTTCATTAGCCTTTTTGTTCTCCTCTCCTCCAGTTTGATCATGAACTCGGCCTGTATTGTCCTTTTCTGTATCGACTTCCCTCCTAGCTGGTCTTCTCTGTGCAAACTTTCCCTATTGTGGATAAGCAATCAGTTTATAAAAGCTATAGTCTGATTCCATATGTATTTTTAAGTTGAAGCATCAAGGATTACTTACTGCTTGTTCGAGAAGCTTAACCCGCAACCCATTTCTCCAGTCTTGCTCATTGTTCAATGTAGCTGCCTGCACCAATTAATAAAGGTAGATTCACACACCCATTCCTTAGAGGAGAGCTAATAGGAAAACCCATACCGATTGTATGTTTTATTTGACACTCACCGCTTTTTCAGCTGCCTCCACTGTTTCATATTCCACAAAGGCATGTAACTATAGCCAAAAGAAGAAGAAGCAAATTACTTACACATAAAAATAGATATACGTTATTGTGTTTAGTTATAAGAAAGTTCTCCGTGTATTTCTTACTCTGGTTCTCATGAATTTGTCCTTCTTACAACCCTTCTCTGATTCTTCAGCAGCATTTGGATCACATACAGATACACTTTTAATGCTACAGTTGGATATATATTTTAATCAGTAGTATGTATAAATGATATAACTAAGATCTAGCAATGATATGACAAGAGAAAAAGAGAAAAAGAGTGACTAGATAAAGTTAAGGCCTACCTTCCAGCTTTACCAAAAATCTCACGAATATTCTCGTCTGAATGATCCTCTGGCAAATTTTCTACCAAAACAGTGAAAATCTATGGCACACCAAAATTAGGAGCGAATAAATCTCAAAGAAAGTAAATACACAACTCATTAGTTAAGACAAAGAGAAAAGGGTCATGTTTGAGGCAATTGATACCTTTGGATCCCTGACCTCAGGAAGAGGACTCAGACGCTTCACCTTCTTCCCATCCTGGCTAACAACCTGCAGGTTGACCAGACAGATACTCAGAATCTGGTATTTAATTTTACTTTCCTACCGCTATATGATTACTCCAACAATTCCATTCATACTATTTGTAACTACTATGACGAAGCTTACAAGAAAGGACGACTCCTTTAAGGCTGATACTATCAAAGAATGGTCTCGTGTAAGCCGCTTCATTTTATGGAATGTAGCAATGGTAGATATGGGAACTGCATAGGAAAAAGAAAGCCATTAACATAGTTCTTACAATTTACATAAACAAATGATGATAAGTAGTTCATGGAGTAACATCATAGAGAAACCACATTCAATTAAATAACAAGATATTTTATCAGCAATTAGAGTTTAGCCAACTTAATTACTACTTTCCATGACTCTGCAAGAATAATCATACAGTCCATCCCCAGAAGTTTGAGACAGGAAAGCCTGAGAGATACGTCTGCCTTAAGTACCCACTTTAGTTCATCAATTGCAATATCTCTATTCAAAAATTTTTTTAGTCACCTCAACTGCGTATTAAGCAATGGTCACAAAGTTTCAAACTTTCAATGATCCATGTTTCAAATATCAGAAAGTTTAGAACTACATGAGCGAATTCCTCAAAGTTGGTTTCAGAGAGTACCATAAAATCAAGGGTCCATTGCCTATTTCAGAGTCAAAGAAATACACTCACCAAAGCCTTTCTTGTTTTTCTTCATAGCATTCAGAAGAAATTTGTCAGTAGGCAAATTCTCGTCGCTAAAGTAGTATTCAACCTGCAACAAATACAAGGAAGAAATGCGTACTAGGTTCAGAGCTAACCTTATAGCAAACAAAAATTTAAAGAAGAGAACAATAAACCCAAACTCGAAAGCATAATATGTCTTGAAACTACTCGTTAAACAGATGATCAGTGAAATGCACCCAAAACCCTTGAATCAAAGACCTCAGGATGAAAAGTAAATTGACTAATTCCAAAATTTCTCGATCAATTCGGTCAATTTACTTGGAAACGTCAAAAAGAAAAATTTTAGTGTTCGTCTTTTTATCACACAAGCAAAATCATTTAGAAAGAAGCAGAACCCCTTGCCTGTCTAATGATCTTCTGCTTCAACTCCTCGATGGGAACAACAACGTGGGTCGCGACCGGGCTATCGCCGCGATCCTGATCGCGATCCTCGCCGCTATTTCGCTCCTGGTCAAAATCATCATCTAACGGAGATATCTCAGAGACAACGACATCTTCAGAAGATGCAGCAACTGGTAGCGAATCGACTTCATGTGACGGCGGCTGGGAAATATCCGCGGTTGAGCCAATCGCGTCTTCCGCTGCCTGCAAATTGACGGCGGCGACGGAAGGCGTTTCTACCGTTTCCATCATCCCGGAGCGAAGAGGAAGAGGCGACGAAAGACCGCTGGAGAAGAGAGAAGAATGAGTTGAAA
Organism: Kernera saxatilis; assembly: GCA_900406395.1. Classification (NCBI taxonomy): domain Eukaryota; kingdom Viridiplantae; phylum Streptophyta; class Magnoliopsida; order Brassicales; family Brassicaceae; genus Kernera; species Kernera saxatilis. The sequence continues at coordinate 15,086 of OVAY01001075.1, forward strand.
AATCCTCCCGCCCCTCTCTTCCTCTTACCTCTCAGCCGACGCGTCTTCTCCTTCCTCCACTTTTATACGATTAAGACTTTTTCGTGATCGGTCAAAGGTTAATTTCGTCATTTGGTTAAAACGACATCATATTTAGTCCTACTTCGAGGTGAAATATAATGGGTCTTGATGGGCTTTCATATAGTCAGCCCATTTAAGATGCTTTAATTTTCCCTATGGGTGTCATATATGTTGTATTGAAATTAAGTAGCAAACAAGGTAAAAATTGCAGGAATAATATTATATTTATATCAAATCATGAAAATGTGTATATACTACAAGAAGAAGAACAAAAAAGAAATAAAAATATTAGCAGTACTTGATTGGAGGTAAATGTATGGCCCTTGATGGGGTATTATAGCCCATTTTTGTTTTGAGTATAAGTAAGTAAACATAGCCATAACAAAAAAGGTCAAATTGCAGGAAGTATTATAAATTTAAATCAAATCAAATCAAGAAAATGTGTATTCGTAAACTACAAGAACAAAGACATGAAATTGGCCAATTATATGTAAGTAAACTGAATGTTTAATATATTGTATAACTGATGCTTTGAGTCTAATTCTAAAAGTTGATTTTCATTGTTACTAATTTGTACGCATTTTGCAGTATTCATCTGGCAATTGTGGACATTATTTTTGGGTTTTGGTTAAAAATTTTGTTACCGGAAAAACGATGGATACTTGAGACCTTATCTGAAAAAAGATATTGAGCATTAGGATTCGATATTGGGAAAAAAATAATTATACGGGTAGGTTTCTCTTGTATAAAGAAAGAATATAATTGATTTGCATATATGTTAGCGGGTAAAGCTCACTGAAGGAAAGCATCGCGTACTTTCATTTTTTCAATTTCGTTATGTATTATGCTCTTTGTAGATGATGACACTTATGTAATGTCTAAGTTGATCAATGATGAAGCAAATGTTAAAAAGGAAAAACGGCGGAAACTACATATTTGTAAAATGATGTGACAAAACGTTGGCTTGTGGTTTGAACCCTAGACGACTAAGACACGAGAGAGCAACTAATCGTTAGAACACTCTATTGGAATGATGACTCGGAGATTGAAATTTTATAGTCTCTCTTATCAACCACTTAAAAGGAATGTTGATCTATACACTAGCATATCATCAAATATTATACACCTAATGATCATTATACATTTTGACAATGACCAACTAAGAGTGATTTATGAAGTATAACACTATATATTTGATTTCCTATATAATAAACGAATCATGTAAGAATTACTTATAGATATTTTAAATATATATGTGGACTAGGCAATATAAATGGTGGAAATGAAAATGAGATGATATTTTTTAAAAAGGGACTAAATATATGATTATGACCATATTATTAAAATTAAAAATAAACTATATATATATGGACTTGTTATGGTTATCAAAATTGCAAATATTTATTGTGAAATTCCTGACTTCCCGCTTGCATATATATATATATATATATATAATTAATAGGAAATGATGGTAAAATTGGTCCAAATAATTTTCGTAATAAATGAAACACTATAATTGCATGCCCATATAGTTTCTTCTCGCTTGCCTTGAGATGCGATTGGCTAAGTTATTTTTTTGGTCCACATTTGGTCCTCCACCAAATAAATGAGAACATTTATATTCTCGGCCTCTCTTTCTACAATTTGTATGGAGTCTATATCAAGTACAAATTCTTAATACTTTTGGCTTTGGATGATAAGATAATTACATTGTTTGATCAAGATTGTTATTGATAATATTATTATAATAACTAAAAGAATTTTTGTTTTAAGGCATCTCATTGCTTTTAAAAACCACGATCAGTTTATATCGTACACACATGTTGTTTTCTTTTCTAAATTAGAATATTTGATGTAACAACACTAAATTATCACAAGCAATATAGATAATATTCGAGATAATCAGGTTTAACGATTAAATTTCAAAGACTATTTGGCCGTACATCTTTTACAAATTAGAATATTTCTAGGATTCATATAGTCTTGTGCTGGTTAATTTGTAATCCAATCATTCGTAGTTTTATAATGTGAGAATGAACGTTTCAAAAGAATAACAATGCTTATTCCAATTCTTCGCGTAGATATTAGATTTGTAGTACATATTCCGATTTGCAGTACTTTATTTGAGCATTTTCGGACACAATTTTTCTTAGAAAACTACCAAACAAAAAAAAACATTGACACTTTTTTTGGCCGAAAATATGTAAAGAGACTTTACGATTCTGTATTCTCTAAAGTCTCTACAACAAAAGGGTTTTAGAAAATCATTAGGGTTTTACTGTTTTAGTCTTTAAACTTTTAAGACTCTTTCCCTAAAAATTAGGGATATGCTACTTTTGTCTTGGTCTCCAATTTAATAAATGATCGAGTTGACCATATCCAAAACCTACACTCATACTTCTCACGTGGAAGTCACGTGAGGACAAAAAAAAAAAGAAGCCCATCATCACGAGGGAAAGAAAGTGAAATTGGTCTCATAACAATTTGATTATTCATTGTCATCATTAATCTAGAACCTACCTAATAAGAGGACCAGGAATAGTCAGTGAATTGGTCAAAATAAATAGGAGGAGGTTATACTTTTTAATAAGGAAACAAATGTAACAATTTCGCATCTGTTCTTTTTTGCACTAATATTGAAAAACAGAAGCTCTCTCACTTTTGTTTTTGAGTAGAAAGATACGTGTGAATCTTTACAAGAGGACCATAAATAAAATTTCTTTAATGGTTTTCTTAATTAAAAGTTGCTTCAATATCAATCATTCCCTGACAAAAAACACTCAAAATGTAGCTTTAGTTGATTTGTTAATATTGTTTTATGCAGGGATTTTGCTACACTAAAAATTGAATTATATAAATCTAGACATTATGAATCATATGTGTTGTATAAACTAGCTTTATTTAATAAATAACTTTTCGTCAACAATAGCTTATACATTGTACTAAATTCTTTAACAAGTTTCCAAAAGAAAACTTTCCATGGGTTGCTTGATTATCAATCATGGTATCTTACTTTACTATGGTGAATCTAATTTTATCTTTCTAAAATAAGGACCGCCCACGAACGCATTTCAATTTAAAAATGGTTATTATAATGTTTACGTTCAAATTTTATGTAACTTTTTCACTTGTATATTCTAGATATTTTCTTGATGATCATAACAACTTTCTGAAAGAACAAATTTAGATTTACCACAACTATGGCGTAAAGAACTTTGATAAGGAGAACCAACTACAAAACAACAAAACTTTCCCCCACTATGATCAACGAAATATAATATCAATTTCTGTTATTCTAAAATATTCGACCTAATCAATATGACTATGTGAAGTTAAGGAGTAAAAAAATATTGTTTGTTGTCTTTAAGCGTGATCTTCACTCTCTATATGTCACTCTTACCATATTCATTTATTCATCTATATGTGTCTCTGTTATAGTTATACTTGATATTATTTATTTTTTCTAGTATATATCTATTCGTTGAAAGTAAGCTCAAGCAATTTTCCAGTGCTTAAAACAAAATTTTAATTAACTTATTGTGTAACACAACTATTTGAAATGAATTAATTTGACTTCATGCAAGTGCATTTATAAGTTTTTGGCTCATTACGTTACGGTATTTATAACGTTAAAAATGCATTTTTAGTCAAATGATTGAACAGATGACTGGTTTTACACCGAATATGAAATTCGATTATCAAAATACGCGGTTTTTGACATTGTTGCAAATTTTTAGAGGTTTTACCATATTGTAAATTGAAATGTCCGCTATGATTAAACGTCAATTGTCCATCACAGTTTGTCGTAGTTTCGTGATTGTGTGTTGGAAGATAGTTAGATCAATCAACTGTGAATAATAAATTGTTGTTTGTAATAAAATAATTTTAGAGATATTATAATGCAATATTTAGAAAAACGAACAAATCAGATACAATGAATTCATAGCTTTAAACTGGCTTGATTATCATTTATAAATGATTAATTTTGCTATATGCCGATGGTTTTATAAAATAATTTTATAGATATTATAATGCAATATTTAGAAAAACGAACAAATCAGATACAATGAATTTATAGCTTTAAACTGGCTTGATTATCATTTATAAATGATTAATTTTGCTATATGCCGATGGTTTTATTCTTCTAAAAAATACTTCCAGTGAAATAATCCAACTAAAAATATAATGATTCTGTCGTAACAAAATTAGTCAATCGATCTGCCAAGCATTTTTCTGTTTTATTTGACAAACTCTTCTATCCTTTACAGGTAAAAGAATCTAAATTGTACTAATTTTGGGGAAAAGAAAAACAAATTTATGTTTTCTTATTAATCTTCTGAAATCTTCAAATTTACTAATTAACTTAAACCGTATTATCATAGAGAATTTCTTTATGAATGATGCTTTTTTTAATGAATACTATAATATTAAAAAAATGGTTAGAAGTATATATTTTCCTAGCACATATGTATGAGTTTGTTTATGAAAAATACATGATATAAACAAGGGATATATATATATTTAGTATAGCCATCGTTAATTTCATCAATTACATTTTTTGGATAACAATACAGTTTTTATAATTTTGAGAATCCCATATCAAAACCCAAAGTTTAATATCCAGAATATGTAAAAAACCGGTTTGTCACTACTAAAATTATTTCAAGTTTTCACAGAAAAATTGACAGTATATAACTATATATTAATAGGTGAAAAGTCTCAATCTCTGGCCGGAACTCATGAAATAAATCTTTACCACTCAAAATCGACCGTCGCAACTCTTTTGTTTAATTATGATATTTTTTCATAAAATATTTTGTTATCACCAAAATTAGTACATTTCATCTAATAAGTTTATTAGCAATAATATTGTATATATTATTTTATTGGATTTTTGTTTTTTCTAGTTTAAAATATATACAAGATAAATGACCATGACAATGTAATATAATGGTTTGTGTTTATGACGTTGATGCGTCACCATTTGGTTTCAAATCCAATAATACATGTTGTTGATTAAAAAAATAACATATTTTGGTCACTAAATAATATTTTATTTTATGTTTTTAAGATGTTAGTACTATACTTATTTTTTTAATAAATGCTATGTTAATTTTTTTGTCGGAATGAAACTAAAGCACCTAATTATGGGGAAGAAAATTAAAGAGCAAACTAACAGAAATTTTGGTCGTGTGGTTCCTAGAAAAAGAGAGTTTTGAAAATCTTAAACCGTTCTTAATTCACAGGCTATATATACCTACCCAACAAAACAACAAAAGATGTGTGAATGATTTTGATTTTGCTTTATAGCAAAAAGTTTCCCACGTTGTAGGACAATCACGAGGATTTTCCTTACGGTTTTGACCCTACCGGACTCTAACTACATAAACCTAATCGTGTTAGACACAACCTACCAAATTATTTAATATTATTGTCACATGTTTTAAAACCAGAATTTTGTAGCCAAACTATAAAATGTCATGTTCATTTAGAGAAATAATTACGAATCTATCGGAAAAAGTTTGATAGAATAATTACTTTTTTTTGGTCAACTTTTATTATTAGTTTGATATATATATATATGCATTTTCACTCTTTTTAACTTAATTCTCTTCCTGTTTACGTTAACATTAAAAAAATTCTGATTTTTCAAGTAGTAAAAGGTTCCAACACAAGTAGCAGGGGGAGATTTGTGGTCATAACTCATAGAGCATCCTTATCATTCGGGTTTCTAATAAAAACTGTTTTGTAAGAACAATTCAAAGAGATTATTTGTGAGAATTTCGTCGCAACTTCAAAGGTCAGTGTTTGATCAAGAAAAATAATGCAAAAGGAATAAGAGAAATCGCAAGTTTTCGACAATATTGAAAATCCTTTTAAAAAGAGGTTTTCCACAATAACATATGGGGACCCATGTTTAGTGTTTCGAAAGATCATAGGCTCATCATATTAAGCCTAAGTTTTAAGACCACAAACAAAATCTCATATTGATTATGCCGACATTACATGAAACAGAATCGCTTATACGGTGTCTAATAGTCGTTCCTCATGTTGTCCCGTTGAAATTATGGAAAATTTATCTTGTTTTTATTCGTGTTAAATCAGATTTTTCTTTTCTTTAGTCACATGAAAAAGAAAATCAACTCGGAATATTCTATCCAAAGCGTTTTTATGTTAATAATATGTATTATAGAGTTTTAATCCGATTATAATAAAAACATTGATACTAACACAAATCACTAAACTACTGTTTATGTTAAAAGCCTTGTAATGATCACGAGAAAGGAAAGGTTTAGAATACAATAGTTGACTTTTAATATAATGGAAGATTTACTGGAAATTGTCTTTATCTGTTATCTAGTATTGGACCCGTTATTAATTTGCAATATTTGTGGGGTACTAAATCCCAAGAAAAAATCAGGATTTTCTAGATAACAAATTTAATAATTTTGTAGTGGAATAGACCAGCATGTTACAATATGGTCGTTTCTAAAAAGACCGATCCAAAAACAGAGCCTTATGTTTTAATCTAATTCTAATATGGTTTCTACAGATCAATAAACCGTCAAATTTAAAGAAAATATTTTTGACCGCGTTGGTTCAATTCGCCACTCTTATACCAACCGGAGACTAACATGGTTCAGCATGATCGTTTTTTTCTTTCTAAAGCCAATCCAAAACAAACCCTTATGTTTCAACCAAACCAATGTCGGTCAAGATTTTTTCTTTAAGACCTCAAAAATTGATTTAGTCGAACTCAATGATCCTACATTGACGGAATGAAAATCAGCTCTAATTTTGTTTCAAGACTTATAAAACCGGTTTAGTGAAACCCATTGGAAAACTTATATGGCCCACAGCAAAATCTTAAAAAATAACTAACAAATTTGTGGACCCTACATTACTCTTAGGTCTTAGCATGTGACAACTTAACCGACTTAAATTTAAGCCGTTAACATTAACGACCCCACTTGCACTTCGAAGACAGCAAGTGGCAAACTAACTCTGTTAACGATTTTCCGGTCCTCTTTTGGAGGTTTAAATAGTTGAGATGATATTCAACATTTTGTGTTCCTATTATGAATCGTGAATGAAGATTGATGAACTCTTAAAACGTTAAATAAGAGAGAAATGAATTGAGGTGAATACCTTTTTCTACGGTTTTCTTTTCATCAATTGTATAATTTATACGAAGATTTACAAATCCTAAAGACATCTTTATATAACTCCTAAAACCTGATGTCAATATAAATGCAAGTATGGATATCCATATGACTCATGACATTCCTTTGCTCATACTAATATGACCCCTAAGCAGTACACACCAATTTAAGTCAATTATAACAATTCCATGGATACTTTGGAGATTGTTTTCTCATCTAAGGAGGTTTTTTTCTAATTTTTTTTTTTGTCTCTCGGAATGGCTTCTTCTTCCGACGAGTTTGTTATATATGAAATTTTTGTTGTAAAAGAAAAAAAGTCATTTAGATGGAAAATATAATATAAAGACAGTTTTGTAAAATTAATCACGAGAAGAAAATGAAAACTTTTAGTTCATGATATTTTTCTACTCGAAATCTCTCAACTTTTTTAACTTCTATTATACTATATATAGTTACGAAGATTAACATTAACTCAAATTAGCACCACAGAAAAGGCACCAAACAAAAAAAAAATTGTTAAAAAGTACCAAACAAAAATTCCACAAGGAATCATGAAAGATACATTCGAACGGGCTCAAATGGACGCAGAAACAAAAAAGGTTTTGAACGATTTATTAAAACAAATTTGGCGGAAAGGCTTGAAGAATTTATACTTGGCATTCTATTCTAGCGAACGAAAATAAAAGCTTAGTCAAATAACCAAAAAAAAAAATCAATATTCGTGTACCATGATATTTTCCTAAGGGCTTATAAGGGCCATGGACCCATTATTGACAGATATTTCTATGCTTTTCTCCCCTAATTTCTCGTTCCTATTGTAGAAACAGAGTCTTTAATTTGTCTTCAATTTCGAATTTGTCTCTCTTTTTTTTTTTCATGTGAAACTCTAGAATTAAATCCTTTCTAAATTTTTAAAGTTTAATGAAATTTTACGTTTTAGTTAAACTAACAAATTTGAAAATTATTTATAATTTAGTCAATAATATTATACAATATTAAACATTTGAAAAGTTTCTTGATTTGTGTGAAGAATGTGAGAGACAAAAATTTAGGTAAACAAACACCAGTCTTTAGCACACTTGAGAAAATAAAAAATATTGCACATTTGAGAAAATGAAAAATATAAGGGAAAAAAGAAAGATTTTCTTAACTCTTTTTAGATTAAGAAACTCTTTTGTGCTACCTCATGTCATGCCTCTTGTTAGTGTATGTTTAGTCATTCTAAAACTAATTAGTGGATTGTTTATGCATTGTACGTAACCTTATTAATTTAGTGTTATTAAGGTTTTAACCAAAAACAAAAAAAATCAAGAAAGGGTTTATACTCTTTCTCAAAATATAAAGAAAGGGTTTATAAGGAAACAAAACAATGGATCAGAACATGAAGGAGAGGGTACCGACGGGATTGGGACGAAGGAGTAATCAAATGTCATGACTCCACGAGACACATGTGGAAACTCCACTTTCTCTGTGTCTTCTCCTAAGTAAACCAAAACTCAAAATCACGCAACAAATCGTAAAGACATAACTCGTGCGAGTGAGTTTGTTCGAGTGAGAGAAGAGAGAATGGGTTTTCACTTTTCAGCGAGCGTCATGGTAAGCGCTAGATTCGGCTTCACTACGTGGAGTCCTATTATTGGTCCACGTGGCTTCTATAGTTTTATTAGCTGTTCAGGTAAAAGAATCTGAGTTTTTCTCCTTCCTAAAATGATTGAAGAATATTGAATAGTAATAATATTTTTTCATATAAAAAAAACTAAAAATGTGGAAAAGATATTCTAAAAAATACACTTAATATTATATATTTTTAATTTTTACATTAAGTAAACATGAAAAAACAATAATACAGAACCACAAATCTTAGATTAATTGATTAAGCGATAGGCTATGTCCGAACATCCGTTAAGATTAACGCTTAGTGATTTTTTTTAACATTGGCGTAACTTAATGATTGGTTTTGAGGATGAGAAGAAAAAAGAGAAGATATACTTTACAGAATAGTAGAAGAAAAAATAAATTTGTTTTTCTGAAAGAAAAAATTATATATTCTGGCCCCTTAAATATTCTGTCAAATGCCATTTTCTTCCTTTATTGTGCTTGGTCCATTTATGGATTCCTGAAATGAACACACCATATTTTTCATGTCCATTTTTGACCTTCCATTAACACACACCAAACACAAACACCTACGTACCTTCCTTTTGTATATGTGTATGTCTATATATCACTCCCACCTTCAAATGCTGAGAAAGTGGAGTCATAAATCTCATCAAGTAGAAATCTCCAAAACCAGATTGCGTCTATTCTTCTTCTTCTTAATGTTGGATTTCGAATCTGTTTCCTGCCAAAAGAAAGAAACCATGAGCATTGCTTCCACAAAAGCTCAATGTTTGCCACTTAAATTCTGTCTCATCTCTTAAGATTCTTTGATTTCACACACTACTCTGTTCCGTGTTTTCCGCTTCTTGTTCACCATTGTTGCCTTCTCGCATTTAAACCATTTGGTTTTGCAGCGTTAATGGCGCACTGAGTCTGCATAAAGCCGTTAACCTTCCCCTACCAAATTCTTTATTTTCTCAGAAAAAAAAAAAGATAGACAAATGGGTCAGAGCAAGTTGGCAAAAAGGTCCTAACAGAAGAAAGAAAAAGAGAACTTTCCCGTGTCACTTGTCACAAGCTTCATCACTATTTATAACTACCTTGCTAAGAAGAAACCCTTGAACCTTCAAAAGAGCCATTCTCATAACAGTTTCTTCTTTTCTATAGAGATTTAAAGAAACATCAAGAAGAAAAACAAACGATGTCCATCTCTTGCACCCGAAATTTCTTCGAAAGATTCTGTGTCGAGGAATACAATATTGATACCATGAAACAGAGTAGTTTCCTCTCTTCCGATCTTTTACCATCTCTTGGAGCCAGAATTAACCAATCAACTAAGCTCCGCAAACACATAGTCTCTCCTTTTAATCCAAAATATAGGTAACTTGCTCATCTCTAAACTCTTTTTATGTAAATTTCTTTTAACTAACCTGATTATGTTCTGTTTTTGTAATCCTCTGTTTCATTTGCTGTTTATGTTGAAACAGAGCATGGGAGATGTGGCTTGTCTTTCTAGTTATTTACTCAGCTTGGATTTGTCCGTTTCAAGTTGCTTTCTTAACCTACAAAAAAGACGCGATTTTCATCATCGACAACATTGTTAATGGCTTCTTCGCCATTGATATTGTCCTCACCTTCTTCGTCGCCTATCTGGATAGCCACTCCTATCTTCTAGTTGACAATCCTAAGAAGATAGCAATAAGGTGAGAAGACAAAAAAAAAAAAGAATTTAAATTTAATCTGACGTTAAACCTTTTTAAAAGTGAATCAGATTCTCAAAGATTTGTCTTGAAAATGTAACATTTCCAGGTACCTTTCTACATGGTTCGCCTTCGATGTGTGTTCCACAGCTCCATTTCAGCCATTGAGCCTCCTGTTTAACTACAATGGAAGCGAACTAGGATTCAGAATTCTTAGCATGCTTAGGTTATGGCGTCTCAGACGAGTTAGCTCGCTATTCGCAAGGTTCATTTCAATGCTTAGAAACCATATTCTTCTTATGATTTAAATAAGAAAAGTGCTTACTCATCTCTAACTCTTAACCCTTTTGCTTCAGGCTTGAGAAAGATATCCGTTTCAACTATTTCTGGATACGATGCACAAAACTCATTTCGGTTAGTCTCGAAACAGAGCAAAAAAAAAAGCATTTCATTTATAATAGTAACTAACTTAATGAAAATTATTTTCTTTTGATCTCAGGTTACTTTGTTCGCTGCACATTGTGCTGGATGTTTCAACTACCTGATTGCAGATAGATATCCTAATCCAAGAAAGACATGGATCGGAGCTGTGTATCCAAACTTCAAGGAAGCAAGTCTCTGGAATAGATATGTGACTGCTCTTTACTGGTCAATTACGACATTAACGACTACAGGATATGGAGATTTGCATCCTGAGAATCCAAGAGAAATGTTGTTTGATATTTTCTTCATGATGTTCAACCTCGGCTTGACGGCTTACCTGATTGGAAACATGACTAACCTTGTCGTTCAGTGGACTAGCCGAACCAGAAGCTTTGTAAGTTCCATCAGTTGCTACAACAAAAATATTTGACATGAACATCATCTTCAGTATTAATCTGTTAAAACTATAGGAAAAAACAAATTGTTTATGTTCATGTTTCTGTTTCAACAGAGGGATACAGTGAGAGCTGCTTCAGAGTTTGCTTCAAGAAACCAACTCCCACACGACATACAAGACCAAATGTTATCACACATTTGCTTAAAATTCAAAACAGAGGGCTTGAAACAACAAGAAACCTTGAACAATTTGCCAAAAGCAATCCGGTCAAGCATTGCAAACTACCTCTTCTTCCCCATTGTTCAAAACATTTATCTCTTTCAAGGAGTTTCTCGTGACTTCCTCTTTCAACTGGTAAAAAAACTCAATTCTCTAACTTTTTTTTTCCTCTAAAGAGGTTTCATGAAGTTAACTTTTTTTTTCTCTGTTCAAGGTTTCAGATATAGATGCTGAGTATTTCCCACCTAAAGAAGATATAATTCTACAAAACGAAGCTCCTACCGATCTTTACATTCTTGTCTCGGGAGCAGTGGTGAGCGAGTTTATCAGTGAAAATGTGATTTAAAAGGCGTAGAGATATTAAAAAATGTACATTCTAAGATTGTGTAATTGTTGCAGGACTTCACAGCCTATGTTGATGGACATGATCAGATTCAAGGGAAGGCAGTGATTGGAGATACATTTGGAGAGATTGGAGTTTTATGCTATAGACCACAACCTTTCACGGTAAAGACAACCGAGCTATCTCAAATACTACGAATTAGCAGAACATCGCTGATGAGTGCGATGCACGCTCATGCTGAAGATGGACGAGTTATAATGAACAATCTCTTCATGGTATGTTAGTTAAAAACCATATGCTTCTTGAAACTTATTTATAAAACAAAATCAAAACTCATGTTTTGGTTATAAAAACTTGCAGAAACTTAGAGGGCAACAGTCGATAGCCATAGAGGATACAAATAACGATCAAGAAAACAGAGATTTTCAACGGATGGGATGGGAAGAGTGGAGGGAATCAAGAAAAGATGGCAAAGGTTTAGATGTTACAGATTCGAGTTCCGAAAATGGAGAAAAGGCTCTAAAGGATGCAATTCACAAAGGAGATACCGAAACGGTTAAGAAGCTACTTGAGCAAGGGATTAACGTAGAGGAACCAAAGGCTCTTGCAGAGCAACAAGGAAAGAAAAAGATATATGATCTCTTGCTAAGTTACGAAAAGAGAAGTGCGGAAGAACAAGAGTTAGAGAGAGCAAAAGGTGAAAAATCAAATAGCGAAACGAAAGAAAGAAGTTACGGTAACGATTCAGATCAATGTTGCAGCTCCAGCATCCAAAACAAGGCATGTAAAGGAAAAGACAAGAGAGTTACTATTCACATGCTGTCACAGGAGAAAGATCTATCACAACGACAGAACGGGAAGTTGGTGCTCTTACCTTCATCCATAGAAGAGCTTCTAAGACTTGCAGGTAAGCTCTGAAACTACTCAAAAATGAAGAACAAACTCTCCTTTATGACAAAAAAGTTTCTAACCGTCGAAAATATGGGAATTATGTAGGTGAAAAGTTTGGAGGATGCAGCTTCACAAAGATCACCAATGCGGAGGAAGCTGAGATTGATGATTTAGATGTTATTTGGGATGGTGATCACTTGTTTTTTCATCAAATTGAGTTTGAAGGTAGTGACTGAAACTCGCCTTTCCTTCACTAGAGCAATGTATATGTGCAGGCAAATGTATTTTTACCCGGAAAGTATAGATTAATCAAAAGCAGAGTCTACAAAACTACTATTGATTGACACAAAAACACAATATGAGTTTGTCTTTGTTAGTAACTAAACTTAAAAGTTATGAAAATTCTATACGGAGCCGCCATGTGAATGTGATGATGCTTGAACTCGGTGGACATGGTAAATCAAGAAAATTGATAAGAGAGAAAGTCAGTCTTGAGATCGTTTCCAGCTCGTTCTAGAAGCTTAACCATGTGTGACAAAAATAAAATAAAAGTAGTCTTTGGTAATATATAAGTCTTTTTTTTTTGACATTGGTAATATATAAGTCAAACACCTACTTTTTCACCAAGACAATAATATATTTTATAACAACAAATATATTACTCTTATAACTATTCGACGAGTTGAAACAGAAAAGAAAAATTATATATTCTTTCCACGAACACGAAGTGCATGCGTACCACCTACGCAGAACGCACATCGACATCGTCTTGCTTAACCTACTCATCTCAGTTTTAAACAATTCCCATTTTACCCTCGCCTTCCCGCTTTACTCCTTCCTATTCTAGAAACCCAATTTCGTCAATTTATGTACAAAAATTCTCACAAACTCAAGACCTATATAAAATCCATCAAAACTCCCCAAAACTCACAACTCTCATCGAATCTCAGAATCCAATGTCGTCTCAAGAAACCAAATCAGATCAAAGAGAAGGAGCCGAGATCTGTAATGGCGGATCAATCTGCAAGCAAAAAGCCGACGAGATCTTATCCACCATGAACCTACCCAAAGGACTTCTCCCTTTAGACGACATGACAGAGATCGGTCACAACAAATCAACCGGTTATGTCTGGATCAAGATGAAGAACAAGGTTCAGCATCGGTTTAAATCCATCGGACGAAACGTATCGTACGATTCGGAGGTCTCTGCGTTCGTTGAGAACCGTCGGATGCGTCGGCTTACCGGAATCAAGAGCAAAGAGCTTCTGCTTTGGGTTACGATCTCTGAGATTTTTGTTAACGATCAAGATCCGACCAAAATTACTTTTGCTAATCCGACGGGACTGTCACGTACTTTCCCCGTCACTGCTTTTGAGGATGAGAATTGATTTTGTCAACGCTCCTGAACTTTGCTTAGCTAAAATTATCTATGTATTATTTCTCTGCATCTTTCCAATTAGAATACTTACAGAAATAATAATGGAAAAAAAGTCACTTAAATTTCCAACTCATAGATTTAAATTTAGCTAGGAGTGGACATTTTGGTTTATTTTCGGATTTGGTTTGGTTCGGATATGCTGCTCTAACAAAACTGAACCTTAATTTAAACCGAAGTTAGTTCAGTTTAGTTTTAGTTCGGTCTGATATATCATCAATTAATCATAATTAGTTTATCTAAAATTGGGAAGACTAAATCTATCAAACGGCGAAAGATGATATGAAAAGTCTTCTTATAGCTTGTGAAATTGTGGGTCTACGATTAAAGTCCTTAGAATTAGTGAGACCTAAATAATTATATTTGTACATTAATTAACTATATTGAAAAAAATATCTAACATGAGTCTGGAGATACAATATTCAGTTAATTAGTTAATTATTAAAAAAAAAACAGATTGGGTTATCGATTTGATTTGTTTTAAATTAAACCTAATCAAACCGTTCGGTTGGAAGAAGAATTTAACTGAGTGGGTTGTATTAGTATATACTCTGCTTCGATTGATTTGGTTCGGTTCAAATATCTATCATTTTTAGCCATTTAGTTTTTACCAATCTGGTTCATTTGGGTTCTCTCTATCACAAAATATATTGGACTTTCCATTTGAAAAATGGATTTTTCGGCATATGTGTATTTTAATTCTCTCCTTTAAATGAAAAATCATGTATGAAAAAAAAAAAGGTTTTCTTGTTTGATAATTTTATAACGAATAACTGATCGAAAATTTATAAATTTGACCAGAGTAATTAATATCAGAATTCAGTTTTATTGAACTTTTCGAATAGCTTGATCTTTAAATAAAATCACCGGTTTGTATCATCCTTTTTTTGGTTAAACAACCGGTTCGTATTATCGTAATGAGTCAATAATAACCAATTCCTTTTGAGTGAAAGAATTGAAGAAAAGGACGCAGACAACACCTAGTACGTGTGTATAATACCACTTAGTAAACCTACAAATAAAGTCATATTAACCGATTAAATATCGAATTAATTAATAATGGTGAGATTCACCCCACGTCTCCATGAGATACTCTTACAAGTTACAAGTTACAGCTACTACTATAAATAACTTGGAGAACCCGTACAATCTTGCGTGTTGTTTTCTTTTGTATGTTCGATCCTATTAGTTTTGAATTGTCTTTTTTTCCCCCTTTAATAAATATTCTGGACCGAAACCCGTAATCTTCTGAATCATAAATGAAAACGGATTTTAATTCAAAAGGAACTCAACAGTAGTTTTTTTTTTTTAGATGTGTTGAAATGAATCAATCATATATATATGCAACAATTAGGACATAATCGTTTGATTTATCTAAAACTCAACACTTCAACATGGTCGTACAAAAATACCACTTTTTCTCTACTGTTTACATATAAAAGAACCAAAAAAAGAAGAAGAATTTGTTATCACGAAAAATAATACTGTAAGTATATCTCTTTCCCTTATTAATTTTCCTCATTCTTGTCTTTTTTGGTTCGTAAAAAAATACCACTTTTTCTCTACTGTTTACATATATTATATATATATATATATTCAACACGAGTTGAAAAGAAAACGAAAATATATTCAACGAACACGAAGTGCATGCGTCCCACTCCCACCTACGTAAGTACATCTGTTCCCTAACATGCTCACAACTACCATTATTTCCTCATCTTCACAAACCCAATTCTCCAACACTCAGGGACCTCTATATAAATCCCATCATCCAAGATCCCCCAAAATCACAAATCTCATCGAATCTCATAATCCAATGTCGTCTCAAGAAACCAAATCGGATCAAAGAGAAGGAGCTGAGATCTGCAATGGCGGATCAATCTGCAAGCAAAAAGCCGACGAGATCTTATCCACCATGAACCTACCCAAAGGGCTTCTCCCTCTAGACAACATGGCCGAGATCGGTTTCAACAAATCAACCGGTTATATATGGATCAAGATGAAGAACAAGGCTCAGCACCGGTTTAAAGCCATCGGCAAAAACGTGTCGTACGACTCGGAGGTCACTGCGTTCGTTGAGAACCGTCGGATGCGTAAGGTCACCGGAATCAAGAGCAAGGAGCTTTTGATTTGGGTTACGATCTCTGAGATTTATGTTAACGATGAAGATCCGACGAGAATCACTTTTGCTGGCCCGTCGGGACTGTCACGTTCTTTTCCCGTTGCAGCTTTCGTGGAAGAGAAATGATTTTAGTCAACGGTAAGACGTTGACTTTTATATTTTTTTTTTGTCACTTACGACTTTTAGCTAAATAATCGATGTAATCTTTGTTTTTTTTTTCTTTTCTTCTATAAGTGGTTTTTGATTGGTAAGTGGTAACTCTTCATGGTAGAGATATCACTATTATTATATTTGTAACGCTATTTTTTATTATTATTTTCTATTTTGTTTAATTATTACGGAACTTTTGTTGTTGTCTTTTTAACGGTGAACTTCTTTTACAATTTTGTGTTATTTTACATAAATGATATTTATGTAAAAATTGACGTATATAACCCAAAAATCCCACAAACTCATATGTATTTATGTAATACCATTTTGTAAATCTATTAGTCTAAATCATATTAACCAATTAAGATTTCAGATTAATAAAGAACAAAAAAGAAAAAAAAAATTCAATGGTGAGATTCACCCCACATATCCATGAGATAACTCTTACAGCTACTACTATTAAGAGACCAAGATTCATGATCTAACCATCTTTTTCTCTTCTGTATTGTCCTCAACGATTCCTGTTTCTGTTCTTCTTCTTGTTCCTCGTATAAAGATGTCTCAATCTTCTTGAGATTGTGTCTGTATTCAACAACAACTTGTTCAAACACTTCGACCTCAAACATGTTCATCTTCACCTTAGGATTTATGCTATCCCTCACAAACGCAAACGCCAATTGGTCTCGCGGGTTAAACGCTTCTAATTCGTTGAACATGAAACACGAGAATAGATTGCTTCTTATTCCGTGTCTTCTTAGTATTAACGCACTATCTGGTACATCTAAATCAAATAAAATATACATAAGAACATGTGTCGCTTAAAATACGAAACAGCAACACAATTATGAAATAAATTAAATTGTACTAGTCATTACAATTAACATGAAAATTTCGATTTCTTAAGAACACTAAATCCAATAAACATAAATTTCTAAGTTAACATATATAGATACTAGGTAGAAGCTAGTATCATCTTTGTAGAAAAAAAAATGGAAATATAGTTAGTCCAATTTCATTTCTAGCCATTTGAAATGGTGTAATAATCTTCTCTTGGACCGACCAAAGCCATAGAACAACTTGCTTTTTGGGACCCTCACTTGATCTCATAACATTTCTTTATATATCTCATATTCTCATTGATGTGTTATATGGGACCACGTCGTGATTCTTTGATTGCAACTATGATTTTATTTTTATTTCTAAGGGAATATGTCCAACAACAAAATTCTACATGCAAATAAAAACAAAAATACAGCTAAAAGTTAAGCAAGAACACTAACTCTTTATCCTAAATTTTGTTGTTGTTTGTAATCCTGTTTTCTTAATTACATTATGTATATATTCCTATGTTTATGTTCTCAATTACATAATAATATTGACGACTATGTATAACTTGTGCTCAGACATGTTTATACTATATGAACATTATGAATTAAAATTTGATAGATCCTAATAATAACTTATATTTCCACAAATAATAATATACAATCAGTTACCAAACGATCAAGTTATCTCTCTACAAATTGAATCATTGAAAGTATGGTTTTCATGATTGCCCGTGACTTCAATTTAGAAAAGCCACAAGGAAAAAGAACACAACCTAACCAACGAAAGCCAATCTTCATGCATAAGACATGACTCTTTAGTCTTTATTGCAAAGTAATAAGATTACACCAACATTCAAGCAAAGAAAGGTATATTTTTTTCTAAAGTTTAATATTAAAACACAATAGTTTTATCAGAAAAAAACTACACTTCATGATTAAAAAAACATAATTCATAAAAAAAACAAAGTTTTAAGTCTAAGCTTGCACAATTGAGTCCACTATCTAATTAATTATGCGTATAAACATGTACGAAACTAACAATTAATACTTTGAGATTACTCTATTAGATTTTTTTGTGTGCAGAACCTTACCTAACCTTCCTATATACGGGTAAAGACAACTACATCACCAATAACCATTAAAACAAAAAAACTAAAGCTTGTTCGTTATGATTTAGGGAAGATTTTATTACCTGTGGGATATGGCAACTTATGAGAACTCCAAGGCTTCAAACCATGCTTACAATAAGTCTCCATTTGCATCCTTAGCCATTCGACATCGCCCCATTTCTTCCACCTCGCGGTAGCCATCGCCTCTTCCATTGTGTTTACAAAAAACGGGTGTTTAGATATCGCTATGTCGACCTCAGGAACCACTAACATCGAATGAATTAGAAGTAGTGGATCGATCATTAGCTGGATTTTCGCGTCGATCCATATACTAAACTTTGAGTTTGGAAACAATCTATGTATCAAATACTTTGGAATAACCCCGTTCATAGCGGGATTAGGATATAGATTTTCATATTTTGAGATTTTGATGATCCTCCATGCACCAACTCTATAATCTCTTGGATTGTTTTTGGGGATGACATTGTGGTGGAAGAGGGAGTTTAGGGTTTTATCGTCGATGAACATGTAAAAGCAAACGGTTTCTAGCGTTTTAACTCCGAGCCCCACTGGTTGTCTAATCTTGTCATGGTCGTTAAAAATGGCTGATGCAACTACTAGTCCACATTTCTCCATCTCAGCTCTATCTACCAAATCAGAGAAAAATAGTTAAATCAAAACATTTTATGTTTTTATAGAGATAAAATAAAATTTAAGAATAAAACATTTGATGTTAGTGAAATTAAATATCATGAGCTTATGGCTGTCTATGAACTGTTTAGGGTCCCAAATGCAAATACAAACAAGCGTTACGAATGTGATTTCAATATTTTAAATAAATGCTTAGATTTTTTTTCGAATAGAATCATTGAAAACCAAAAAAATCCTACATAAAAACAAAAATTGCAAAAGAAAAAAAAAATCAAACTATAATTATACCGTTATGATCCTAATGTTCTCCGGTTTACTCGGTGTTTTGAATTGACTAAATACGATTTCTTGGATAAAATGGGGGTATTAATTTATAAACCGGTTACTGAATACTGGTTAAACCGGTTAACCGATATCTTTTTACTTGAATGAGGATGATAATCTCACCGGAATTGCTGATCGGAAAATCCCTGAAGAAGCCGCATGGAACTTCGACGTCGTTTTTTGAATGATTGAAATAAGAAAATCTCTTCTGATTACTGAAATTTCCACCGAAAGTTTCACTTTTTCCATTAATGTATCTCAAATTCTCCGATGATGATGAAGCTCTGCAAATACTCTGTATCTCCTTCAACACTGTCCAATAATCTGATTCACATAAAAACAACAAATAAAATTTCCAAATCATTACACAGACAGAAGAATGAAGAATAAAAGACAAAAATCCATAATGTGAAATCCGATTATTCATTAGAAATTGAGAAAATGTAAGAAAAATCCAGATAAAAAACATTTGAAAATCGTTTCTATGAAGAGATTTTCATTTGAGTTAGTTTTAGAATGTTAAGAGAATCGATTATGATAAACTAATTCTAAAAAGAACTCAGAAAAGATCAAAAATGAAGAAAATCAAAGAGAATTTAATGATTTGTTTTTTAATAAATTAATTTACCTGAGAAGAAAACAGGGGAAGAACAAGAAGATCGGTGAGTGGGAAGAGCGTATTTGTGTTCACCATAAGAAGAAGGATAAGAGAAAAGCTTTGTTTGAATCGGATCGAACGGTGAATATCGAAAGACGCATTGGTTTCTTGAGAGCGAGACGTAGATGAATAGAAAGAGTGTAGTGAATAAGTAGACAAGTGAGAAACAGAGGAGCTTTGATCGGACACAGAGCGGCGGAGATACGGTGGTTCTGATAAATTTACCCATCGGAGAGATTTAATGGTTTATTTTTTCATTTTGGTTTTGTTGGTGTTGAAGATGAGGAAGATGATGAAGAAGAAGAAGTGAGGATCTTCATTTGAGTTTGTGCTTATGAATCTGAAACTGAAAGTTAGAAACTTTAGCAAGCTTTTTATGGTGAAGCGTTACTAAAAAGAAAATCTTTTTCTTTTGCTAAAAAACAAAAAAAGAAAAAAATCTTGGTTTATTATTCAATTATAAAAAATCTTTGTAAAATCATAGTTTCTAAAATTTTGGGTAATTTCTATTTTATTATGATGTAAATTTGGGGAGGAAGAGATTACAAAAACAGAAAGAATGACTCAATGACTCCCCAATTCCACATGAAAAATGCAATGGAGAATTTGA
This sequence comes from Kernera saxatilis, assembly GCA_900406395.1. Taxonomy (NCBI): domain Eukaryota; kingdom Viridiplantae; phylum Streptophyta; class Magnoliopsida; order Brassicales; family Brassicaceae; genus Kernera; species Kernera saxatilis. The sequence continues at coordinate 35,767 of OVAY01001075.1, forward strand.
AAAAAATAGCACTAATTTAATTATAGGACATTTAAATGGAACTTCACTACCAATCTCTGATGCTTATAAACTACTTCAAAATTGGAGGAACGTCTCACAATATCTTAAGAATTGAGAAAAAACATGGCAAGCAATGCCAACGAAAGAAATTGGAGATCATATGATCCATGAGTAATGTCAATAAATGAAATTGATAGATGATCTTCTTGCTAAGATTGATGCACACCAGTGAATGATAGGACAATAGTTATGTACCTATTAAATGGTTTTAATAAGAAGTTCGACAACATCGTCAATGACATCAAACACATACAACTTTTGAAGAACCATGATCCATGTTCTTTTTTGAAGAACATCTCCTAGCATGAAGCCACAAGGCGACCACAACTTTAGTGAAATATTTTGTAGTGGTATTTTTGAGATGGTGGATTGTTTCCGCCCTCATCACGAGATAATGTTATAATGTTCCATAACGAAAATGAAAATAAATTTAATACATTTGGCATTGTCGATTGGTTTTGAATTGAAAATCTATTATTCATAACATGAACACTATCTTTTATAATTTTATTATTTTTGACGGAAAAATGGGTAAACAAACCCTGACCTTTACAAAAAACATTTAAAAAATCCTGAAATTTATTTGTGGGAATTAAAACCCTGACCTTATAAAAAAAAAAAAACAAACCCTGTTACCAAATGACGTTAACAAAATAACGGC
>OVAY01001076.1:0-36456 GCA_900406395.1 Kernera saxatilis
TTATTTTGTATAAAATATACAAATAGTTTTATATTATTTTTTTATTTCTATTAAGTATTAACAAGAAAAACAAAATAAAACAATTACAAAAAGGTGCAACAGCGAGAGGTGATCTTGGGACAATGGGGTCAGTGACTCTCTTGCTTCAAAACTTCAACCAAATCATCTATCAGATTTTTACTATTTACTTATGCAAAACAATATTTATAAAAGTTGTAGGGGTCAGCTGACCCCCCCTCATCCTCACCTAGCTCCGCCACTGGACAGGATCATGTTGAGTTCACGTTATGCTTGGTAACACTTTGCGGCCCAAAACTTCTTCTTTCCGTAGGACTTCAGCAACAGTCACTGAAGTATTGTGCGAGAGAGATATGTTATGACATGGGGTATCAACTCAACCATTTCGTCCCAATTTTATCTTGCCTTAGCTAACATGAAAACCATTCACAGGAATATCACGACAACATAGGAGATCTTGAAGGACCGGAGGAGAAGGAACGAGGACAGGCGAGAATTCAGTCGTTCATATCAGCAATGTGACTTAGAGAAAGAAAGAAGATGGAACAATCCCAAATGGCTTCTCGTATCAGATTCCAATATGTATTGGGACCAAAGATACACTCTGTTTTATATCATTAGATTTAAACTGAAGAGCAAAAAGCCAATTATCGGTCACAAAGTACACGACTGTTATTTTGGTTTTTCTAGTATTGGTGACCTTTCGATCGAACAATTTTTCTCCACTTGAAATCATCTAACTCTTTCTTTCATTATCTGGGTTCAACTCAAAAGGTTCCGAAACTCTTTTTCGAGTAGCACTATAAAAACTTGATGAATAACTTTGTACACAAGATTCTTTCGACAAAAATGACAATGGTGATTTTCATCTTCAAATGGTGAACCCATGAAGAGCTTGAGAGAGTGATTGCACTGAAATGGGTGGTCGAGCTGAAATTTGATAGTTTTTTTTTTTTAAATGAACACAATCAAATCAAACGATTTTGATATTTTTTTATGTAAAAAGTCATTAAATAAAGTTATTATTTTAATATATTTAATTTTTAAACTCATCAAAAGTTTTATTAGGTGTTTCTATCCTTAGTATGAAAAAATCAATTAACGCATTACTATATCATATGGTACATTAAATAAAGTTATATGCTCTGGTTATTTTGGGAAATAGAGCTACCGAATATCTGGTTTTGAACGAATATGTCCTTTACATAGTTAAAGAGTTCATGATTTATGAAAAACCAGTTGCATCTATCTGCCACATACAACATATCTTAGTTGATGTCGTGTCCTCAAGATCAGTTTTGTCCTTTCGTAGCTCCGATGTAGTTAATTATGTCTTTTTTTTTTTTTGTCCTTACAATTTGTATAATTATGAAATTGTTTGAGAAATGTTTTATATCTAATTTAATGTTACCTCATTATTAATGCAAGCACTATTTATCCAGTCATAAAATTGAATGTGGTAGTTGGAGGAGGAACTTGGTTGGAACCTTATCCATTCCACCGATGTTTCACTGACGAGAATCTGGTAATTGGCGCAGCATGCAGGGGCGAATTTAGCTTTAGGGCTGTGGGTGCAAGTGCACCCATTAAAATATATAAATTTAAATATTTACAATGAATTGTTAATTTAAAATGTCATATTTGTCTATGTTGCACCCACTATTTTCAATGAACACGAGTTCGATTTCTCATTTTGTTATTTGTTTTGTTGCTTTTTAGTAATTATTTTATTATTATTAGATATGTTGCACCCAGTGAAAAAGTTTATGTATTCGCCCCTGGCAGCATGGCTGGGACACCCAAAACTTGTGTCACAGCTAATGGCTTTGTTGGATATTCATGTTTCATTTTAGTCCATGTTATGTAATCTTCCCTTTCATGCGGAATCTGCCCAAGCCACTTGTCAGCTATGTAATGTGTGTAAAAATTTATGGCATATCATACAAAAAAAATACTTGTTGGCGTATGAAAGCATTTTCTTTTCTAATGAGAAAGAAAGGTTATAAACATGTAATATGCAAGGAAGGTTTGAAACCTTATAACGAAGGTTTGGTAAGTGTTTTAGGTGTTGGGTCGGCTTTGAAATATTAACTGATTTTTTTTTTAGTCTGGATTTTGATTCAATTTAAAAAAAGATTTAACAACAAACATTAACTTTTAACTATGATGGGCCATTCTCAAAATACAAAAATGTGCGAAATTTTTGTGGAATTGATGACTTAAAAGTGGAATTACACTTCGGCAACATTGAAAGCAGATGTAAAAACAAAACCGAGAAGCATTTGAATGACGTTGTCCATTGCTATTATTTCAACTTCAATCATCTTGTGTTTTCAGATAGAGAGGGAGCGTGAGGAATCTATCAAGCGAATGGAAAAGATGTTGTCTGAATTATGGGCGGCGTATCTTTCAAGAGGTAAAAACAAACGCAGGCCTTCTTTGATTCTTTTGGAGAAGAAAAGTTATAGGAGAAAGGGAAATTCGCCGCTATTCGAAAACGAACAGGGCTCATTCTTGGTAATTAGCATCATCACTCCAACACCTTTTTTTCTTTATTCCGACTGATTCAAACAAAATACATAATCAAACCACAAAACTTTATTTTCAAGGTTCCCTATAAACAAAAAAACATATTCAAATGAACTTTCGTTGTCTTAATGCTGGTCCTTCATCGGTGAGATGTTGGTGAAGAACTTGATGGATAATTTGAATATTAAGCCACCAAAAATCCATCTGAATCGTATGTTTTTTGGCTGCTTCCTTATGCAGTTCACTGGTTTTAAACAGATTATGTATCGACAAATCCATAATAATAAGATGTTGAGTGTATATAATCTATGAGTTCCCACACTCAGCCTCATCAATTCGACCCCTTGAGATTGTCACACCAAGGACACTGCAATCATGGAATAATCCAAGATAAGAGTTTTTGAGATTATATATTCGTACTTAATTATACTGGGAAGGTGGTATTAATCCTATATCCATCTCATTTACTCTGGATAAAACAAACTGAGTGAGACGCTCTAAAAATTTGAGATAACAGATAAACCGAGATAATTCCAGTACACAATTAGTAAACCCGAACCAAACAGAAATTTTTAGAAATTCCGGTATTGATTACGGTCCATTTTCTTTAAAAACCGGAAACACGAAAAGAGCTCGAGGGCTTGGGCCCAACCGTATCGAGGCTGATAAAAGAAAACGCAGGCCCATTTGACCACAGAACTCAGAAGAACATTAATTTCCCCTTTTGCTTAATTTCCGATCATGCCGCCGAATCTGAGATCCGTCATAGCGCAGGTACATCGAAGATCTTATTACCATCATTTTACCCCTCTAGCCGCAATTTCCCTGATCGATTTGGTCTCGCCGCAATTGCACAGGTACATCGAGAGTCGAGATCGATTGGGTCTCGCCGCGATTTCTCTTCAACACCCACTGTTCCCAATGGTAACGTTCTCTGATTCCTCATTAAATCTCTCAAATTCGCGAGACCTATCATCCCGAGCGTCTATTCTCCGTTGGTTTCGATGTATTTATATTAGGATTTGTGATTCTTCTTTCAATCGCAGAGCCCGTTGGAGACGGTGACGAAGCTTGGTTTTGGCTCATCATTTGTTTTTGGATATTTTTTTTTAATGTGGCAAAGGTGATAATGTCGTGATTGTTTTGAGATTATTCTCTTTTTTTAGATGTTCAAAAAGTAACTAATTAGCTGTTGCTTATTTTCATACCCAGAAATGTACAACATTTACAAATACTATCCGACATTGCTCAGAGGTCTTGAAGAATGCAGGCTCAGGATACAACGTCATGATGAACTGGTATGAATTGTTTTATTTTATTTTAACTTTGGTTTTGAAAAACTAAACGAAAATCTACATGTCTTTTTCTATGATTTAGGTAGCCAAGGCATTTCGTGATCTGGATGGTGATGAATGAATTCAGTAGTAATTATATCTATCTATCTATATGCAGTGAGAGAGTGAGTATAATTGAGAATGAATTGTTTTTGGCTGTTTCTCTTGTCAAACTTGGCCTTTGATTTTGGGTTTGCTCATTCTAGAGGTTGAATCTTAAAAAAAGAGTGATTTGTATAAAGAGATTTCAAGCAGTCATTCTGAAGAAAAACTTGCAATATTATCAAGTGATCGGTTTCAAAAAAAAAAAAATATTATCAAGTGATGAAACTTATAATATATATATCAATCTTTAAGGAAATATATATATATATATATATATATATATATGTTTATGTATATCAAATAAAATACCTATAAACATTTTTTTGTCAATAACATTAAATTTGTACTCTATTTTCTATTTAAAGCTTCACCAAACCATCACAATAAAACTTAAATCGAACCAAAAATTCGGTTCTGATTTTGTTTAACCAAATATCTGAAAAATTGAACTTTCATATTCGAACCGAGTATCATGAATAAAAATATAATAAATAAACATTATTTTAATCTTACTTCTTGAAACATTTATACATACGAAAACAAACATAACAGTTATTGCAGACTATTCCTCACCTATAGGAACAGCACCATAGTTTACATTACATACAACCAATTATTGTAATGACATGAAATTGATTCATCCCGAACCAACAGATCTCGCTGTTTCAATGGCTGCAACCAGATCATCGTATTTCGCACCGGTCACTTCCTTCACGACCTTATTGTCCTTCAAGATCTTGAAAGTTGGAACCACTCTTATTCCTAGCTCTTTTGCCAATGGCTGCACCAAGGAAAAAAGTTTTGGTGAAGACTGATCTTATGTTTTGGTTTGAGACCATGATCCATTTCACTACTTGGACATTATCCTTAACTACTCATGATATTCGTTTAGGAGATGCGGTTTACCAACACATTGGTGGTGTGAGAAATGGGATTTAAGAGCAGAACACAAACCCGGTTATCCTGGTTGCAATCAAGCTTTAGAAACACTACGTCATCGTACTTCTCTGATAAAGCTTTGTACTTAGGGGCAATCACTTTACACGGACCACACCTGCATAATATAATCCAAAGAGACCATCTTTAGTTGAACGAAGGAACAAACACTTTTCTTCTTTAAATTATGTTCTTAATCTAAATGGAGTCACACCGAAGATGAAAAACATCAAATCTCAAAACACTCATTCAGGAATATATTTCGACGTTCTGGCAAACATACAATATACGCACAATGGACGACTAAGGACATAACTATGCATTGAGAAAACCTGGTTATGTACTTGGGAGACCAAATTGGGATTCGAATTAAGGAGCAGTACAAAGCGAGTGGAAGATGATGCTATCAATTCTTCAACTATGATTTATTTGTAATAAGCCAATGAATCCAAGGGAAAGCAATAGTAGCAGTAAACTATTTTCCAGAAATTGAAACTTGTTCGTCATAGCACACTAGTGATGAACAAAAATCAGAAAAGACAATAGGGTTCTTCCAGTCTCATGATTTCTAAAAGAATAAAGAGAGATGGCAAGATTTACCGGATAAATTGACCAAAACACCATTGATTCCAGTCTTGTGACAAAGGAATCATCATCGATTTCGATCTATGATGTCTCCTAAGTCCTAAACTATCGAAAAACTAAGTATTCGACATCGCAAGAATCAACTGAGTTCTAGCTATCTATATAGAGTCAGAGAAGAAGAAGTGGTATACATACCATTGAGTGTACATGTCAAGTACGACAATCTTTTCACCGGCGGCTTTAACGATGGGCCAAAATGTGTCCTTATCAACCTCCGTGACTTGACCAACGCTAACATTCACCGTTTCTAAGCTACACCTCGCCACAGAGGAACCGCCTCTCTTCCCGGAATCCAATGAGCAGAAACCAATCTTCGTCGTGGCGGCGCCGGAGTAAGGAATCCGGCAGTGCTTCCTAGAGGGGCCAAACCCGCCGGTGATCGGAGCTAATGTCGTCGGAGATGGAGCGAGACGGAGAGAGAGAGGCATCGTTGAGCTCACCAAGGGAGATTCGAAAAGTTGATGAGCTTATGTGTGTGCGGTCTCAACGGAGTGAGCTTTATTTTATTGGTTTAATTTAATTTTATTTAATTGTGTATCGTTGGACGATTATAGCCTCCAATGGCTGCGGGTGAATACGGATATCCGGGGGTATTTATGTCAGTTCATTGTTTTTGTGATAAATGAAACGGGAGGTGTAGAATTCTCGAGGGAATTACGATCGATAGTTATGTTTTACTCGGAAATGACGATTCGGTCCCTCCAATATTGAAGACAAAAATATGAGACTTAAAAACACATTTATTTTGACAACAAAAAAAAAAAAAACACATTTATTTCCGTATGAATTATACTATTGTTTAGCATAAATATCTATTAACTATTTCATTTTACAGTAAGAAAATACAAATGCCAACAACTAGATAGTTCAATGATCAAAAACTCTTACAATTCATCTAGACGTGCTTAAACATGTTGAATAAAAGTAAAAAAGCAATAAAAAAGAAATAAGAGTTGTTGGCAAAACAAAATTCAATATTAACGAAGAACAATTAAATGCTACATGAATATGAACAGGTAATTTATTGCTGATTAGAAATGGAGACATAGCCACAACTCTCAGAGACAAACAACTGCCGCCAAAGTGAAGCTAACAGTTAGTTCAGATTCCTTCTCCAAGTCATCACAATATTCTCGATTTTATTTCTAATTTTGGAAAGAAAAAAAACAGTAAAAGTATAAATTTTTTAGTCAGTTTCAATTTTCAAAGGTGTTTCGATATATTTAACTGGAAATTACGAGTTTCTTTCTTTCTTCTTCTACCTCTTGTCCTAAACCTCACTCCACCGCCAAAGCTGAGACTTTTTCTTTTTTTTGATTCTCGATTAATAGGGAAGTTAGGGATATCCTCGGTCGTGTTGACGGAGGATGGATCTCAGTCGCAGACAGTGGTCTTTCTCGGCGATTTTGCTGTCGGCGGCAGTCGTGGCGTTGCTGATTGAGCCGCAGTTATCGGCGTCTCCGGAGAATTTGGTATTTGAGGTTCGAAGCAAGTTCGCTGGGAAAAGAGAAAAAGATCTCGGAGCTCTCAAAGCTCACGACGCTCACCGTCACTCTAGACTCCTCTCCGCCATCGATCTTCCTCTCGGCGGCGATAGCCAGCCTGAGTCTATTGGGTTTGAATCCCCATAACCAAAGGCTTGAATTTGGGATTTTTGTTTTCCTCTTTCTAAAGAGTGAAATTAAATTTGGAAATTTAAACGGAAAGACGATTTTTTTTTGCCTATAAATGTGGAATCTGAAAAACCCCCTTTTAGCTTTTGATCTTTTGAGATTCTCCACTGTTTGTTTTGTCATTGGCTCATTGTTGACTCTTGGTTTCTTGATTTTAAACCATTCTATGCAATGATCTTCTCGTGTCTGCTATTGTAAAATGTTGATTCTTGTTCTTTTTATTTCAGTTTGTACTTCACTAAAATCGGACTCGGAACTCCATCAAGAGACTTCCATGTCCAAGTTGATACAGGAAGTGATATCTTATGGGTGAATTGTGCTGGTTGCATCAGATGTCCTAGGAAAAGTGATTTGGTATACCATCAATTTATCCTCCCCAAAAAGAACAGAATCTTAAGTTACTTATGTTCTAAGGTTTCATAGTTTCATTATCTTTTAGGTAGAGCTGAGACCGTATGATTCGGATGCTTCGTCCACTGCAAAATCTGTTTCGTGTGATGACAACTTTTGCTCTTACGTTAACCAAAGATCTGAGTGCCACTCAGGCTCTACTTGTCAATATGTTATTCTATACGGAGATGGAAGCTCCACTAATGGATACTTAGTGAGAGATGTTGTACATTTGGATTTAGTTACTGGGAATCGTCAAACCGGTTCCACCAACGGGACTATTATCTTCGGGTGAGTGAGTTAAGAGGAAAACAGCTTTCTTTCTTCCTTGCATTGTGCCAATTTCAATAGCATATAAAGTCGGTATTTTACAGGTGTGGGTCTAAACAGTCTGGTCAGCTCGGTGAATCCATATCTGCAGTTGATGGGATAATGGGATTTGGACAATCGAATTCGTCGTTTATATCTCAGCTAGCTTCACAAAGAATAGTCAAAAGGTCTTTTGCACATTGCTTGGATAATAACAATGGAGGCGGTATATTCGCCATTGGAGAAGTGGTGTCACCGAAAGTGAAGACTACTCCCATGCTCTCTAAATCGTAAGCGAATGCCTTTCTTTAAAGCTCTTCTTTTTCGATTTCCTGTCAAAATGTTTTTAGTTACTCACACTGTTTGTGACCCTTTTGCAGAGCTCATTATAGTGTTAACCTCAATTCAATTGAAGTTGGTAATTCAGTTTTAGAACTTTCGTCGGGAGCCTTTGATTCGGGAGATGATAAAGGAGTCATTGTTGACAGTGGTACAACTTTGGTTTATCTTCCCGACGCTGTTTATAAGCCGTTAATGAATGAGGTCAAAGACGATTATTTTCTCTTTTTTCTTGTGAAAGTTGCTGTCTTTAAATACAAAGTTCTTAACACTTCGTTTGTTCGGCAGATTTTGGCTTCGCATCCAGAGCTAACCTTGCATAAAGTTCAAGATTCGTTTGCTTGTTTCCATTATACCGACAAGTAAGAATCCAACTCACTGATTTATACTTGAAGATTAAAAAACTGATCAGTTTGAAAATTTACTGACAAATTCACAGATTAGATCGGTTCCCACCTGTCACATTTCAGTTCGACAAGTCTGCTTCATTGACGGTGTCTCCACGGGAATATCTATTCCAAATTCAAGTAAGTCTTGTTCTTGTTCTGACTCTGACTCTTTGTCTTGTTCGTGTTCTTGTTCTGACATAAAACCGACTCTAGGAAGACACATGGTGTCTTGGCTGGCAAAACGGTGGATTGCAGACTAAAGAAGGAGGAGCATTGACAATTCTTGGAGGTATATCTCTCTTCCAGTATGTCTTTCATCACCGAATTGCCAAAAAAATTCAAGTCTTGATTTGTTTTGCTTCGCAGATATGGCGCTTTCTAACAAGTTAGTTGTGTACGATATCGAAAACCAAGTTATTGGATGGACCAATCACAACTGTAAGCATCACAGATCCTATCTTTGTCAAATTGTATGAGATTTGAAGCTGTAGGTGTTTGACTGTAATGAATCAATCACACAGGCTCGGGAGGAATACAAGTAAAGGATGAACAAAGTGGAGCAATCTACACAGTTGGTGCTCACAGTCTCTCATGGTCTTCTTCTTTAGCTATTACCAAACTTCTTACAATTGTTTCTCTCTTAATTCCTTTCCTCTGTAACATTGCTTTATAATTTCAGAAAAACCCTCTTGGTAAAAAGTTTGTTCCTTTTGTTTGTTTGTTATCAGTAATAGATTTGTTGAAACAATTGCCATTCTCATGATTATGAAAGAGAGAGATTGACACAAATCTACAGTTGTGGAATTGGAGCTTTTCGAAAAGACAAAAACAGGAAATATTCCCCTACAGACAGACAAAATTAGCCTGAGGGGTTTCACGGAATCACAGACACAAGTTTTCACTCTTCTTTACTGACAAAACCAAAAAACAGCATAAACATCAAGAGAGAAAGACATAACTGACAAAAATTTATGTTCCAAAACCGATGAATTTTGACTCCCAAAAAAAAAGAATAAGAGATCAATGTAGAAAGTTGAAGAAGAAAAAGAAAAAAAAAAAACAGTACCTTCTCTATGGTGATTTATTTGATATGATTTATCACCTCCCAACTTTTTTTTTTCACTTCAAACTCTTCCTTCTTTTTTCACTTTCCAGGCACAAATCTTGGCAAGTTTAAAAGTGTATTAACTCTTGCAACACCTTCTAGTGCAGAATACGCTGTTCCACGTTCTGAATCCAAGTTATCCTCTTCTTTAATCAGCTTCTCTGCTTCACTATCGTCGAGAGCAATCTCTTCCCCGGTCCTGACAGTACTCGAACGGCCTACACCACTTGGTCCTGATGCATCATCACTCTCTGTCACGGTTTTTAATTCTTCTTCTTCTTCATCTTCCAGTTTGGAGATGGAAGAAGCTGTAGATATGGCGTTTGTGTTGTTGGAGTCTAGATACAAGCAAACTGCAGCACAGTCATCGACTTTGGAGGTCGGGTATTTGTATCTCCAAGCTCTAACCGCTGACTCGACTAAAGCTCTTGCTGCAGAGGAACGAGATGGTGCTGAAGCTACAATCGCTACTACATCTTCATTTGAGAGAACATCCCAAATCTATCACACAAACATAACATTAGAAATGTTAGTTCTTAGAAAAGTAATGGTGAGAGAAAGATAAGAGTATAGTCAAAGAGTTATCTTTTACCCCATCTGTAGCCAACACTATAAACTCATCTTTTTCGGTTAATCGACGAAAAGCTACATCAGGCACAGAGATTAGACCAAAATCTTTAAGGCAAAAGTCTCCAAAAGCACGTGCCATTGCAAGTCCAGGTGAGTCACAGTTTGGCAGCCAAACTCTACAAACTTCAGGTTCATCTCTAAGAGCAAATACTCGTCCACGACACTTTTTTATTCTCTCTGCCTCAGCTGCAAAATCAATTGAGGGAAAAAGAACACAACTTAAATAATGGGATCCATCATGCATCCACATGACCTCATCAAAAGGAACAATCATTCAACCTGGGAGGTTTGGCTTGAGATCCACAGTTAGTTGAACAGCAACAAGAGCATTTTCACTGTCCCTTGTACCCATTACAGCTCTAGAGTCCCCAACATTTCCAACAACGAGATACTGACCCTACAACATTGCAGAGGATGTATAATAAAGACCCTGAAACAATGAATAAGGCTTAAAATTTAAACGTACCAAGCCAAGACAATACCTGCTTGATCAAAGTCACAGCCGTTGTCCCACTGCAGAAACAGTCAACACTTCCATGGAATTTAAGTTCTCTATCCATAACTTTGAAAGCCTTAAGAAACGACTCTTTCAGCGTTTGAAACAGTTCTGAATGGGTCTCTTCAGTGTTCTCCTCCATGTCAACGGATGGCCTAGGTTCTTCTTCAGCAGATACAAAAGAAGCAGCAGCATTTTCAGAGTTGTTGATGTTGCTTGCATTATTAACGGTGGTGATCGCTTTCAGAGCACCTTCGACTGGTACTTTTGCTTCCCAATAAGCACTTAATTTGAGAGGAAGATTGTCTCTGACTCTCTTTGCAACCATATGACCATATGGACCATGTCCATCAAATACTCCACAGAAGATTGTATCAGTCCTGGAACCAAAATTCTGAGAACGGAAACAGGAAACAATCAGAATCATTTGCATAGATTGGTATTAGAGCCAAGAAAACCTGATGATTTCTAAGCACAGATTTCAATATTTCAGATCTTCTATTGTGTGCAATATTGTGTGCAATACACAGAGAGTATACACGATTTTTAAATCTAAGTGTGCAACTAAAAGGTGAACACTTTGATGTAAGAAAACAAGACTAAATAATTTACTGGTTAGATCAAAGCAGTTGAGGAACAGACATTACCTATGAAAACCATAAAGAACATAATCAAAAAGGGAAGACTCTAAAACATCTAACTAACCTCCCAAACAACCATGGCATCTTGATTAGGCCCTTTCTTGCCTTGTTGAGTGAAGATACAAGCAACCTCACTTGATCCATTCAAGAACATTCGACCCGGAACCCGATGCAACGGCTCTTCTCTCCTGTAATCAAAGGACGAGTTCCTAGAACCAGGTCTCTTCTTGGAGTTCTTCCTCTTCCTCACACTAAACGCAGGAGAGCAAGGAGATCGCGGTCTAGGACTCCTGCTCTCTGCAGATAAACAGGACCCCATTCTAAGGGCCCTGATTATATTAAGAAGGCACTCCAGACCAACAATGGTACAATAACACCCACGGTCCTCCAGCGAGAAAGACTGAAGCTTTTGATCCCAATTATCACCACAAAGAGCAATGATGAAAGATTTCTGTAAGAACAACCGCTTTTTAGATCACCACAAAGAGCAAATGATGATTCAACTGAGCAAAGAGATTTCTGTAAGAAGAACAAACCTCTTTTTTCAGTTCCAGCTAGTTTCTCCAAAAACTCTAATGATCAATATATAATTTCTCAACTGACAATACACAGCAGTGATTCTTGAACCCAAATCGCCAAAATTGAATGATAAAAAAAAAAAACAAAATAAAAATAGCCAAGCCTTTCAAAGCTGACCAAGGAAAGGTAAGGTAAGACTTCTGGGTCTGACCCTTTTTGAGTCTTCAAAGAAAAGGAAAAAAAAGGAAACGTTTTTTTCTCTCTTTTTTCTTCTTACAAATAATATATTTGTACAGTAATTTAACCCCAAAAGTTGTATGAGAAAAAGGAACAGATCTACGTAGATTTTTTCTACTGGCACCACACACGCAAAAAAAGAGAGAGGTGTTTGTTTATTTATACATCAGAATCCATCAAACAGTGATTGGGAAAGAGACTAGAAACACGAGAATCATCAAAACCCTTTCTCTGTCTGTCTCTCTCTTTTCTTCTTCGTCTGCAACCAATCAAAAGAAAATCACTTGAGAAAAATTAACCTCCACAAAGAATCAAACTTTTATGAAAGACCCAAATTCGAATTCGAGCTGAAAAGACACTCACCAGGAGACAGATCAATCAGAAGGTAGGAGGATCTCAGAATCAGATTCAATCGAGTAAATTAAACAAAAAACGGAGAAGACGAGGAAAAGGAAGCGTAAGATTCTGTTCGCGCGAAGAGAGAAACAAAAAATAGGCAATTGAGAGGAAACAAAAAAGAGAAAAGAGGAGAAAGAAACGCAACCACCAACTACAAACCCGTTCTTTCTTCGTCGACTTTCTACTTTTGTGCAGAGATAGAAGAGAAGAGAAGAGAAGAGGAGAGAGAGAGAGATAGAAACAGTAATGGAGAGATGGGTCACACTCTCAAAACAATACAATACAACCAAATATGTATAGAGATTTTTTTTTTGGATGATTAAATTTTTCTATTTTTTATAGAGATGGGTTTTTATTAATATTCTGTTTTTTTTTTTTCAGGCTGGCACAATTAACATGGGGTTGGATAAGACGTTTCTTACACATATTTTCCTGACATCCACCAAAATATGAATTATTAAATATAAATAATCCACGCAAATATCAAATCATATATAAATGCATATAAGATCTCTCAATCAGTCAATCATCCCATGAAGGTGTGAGCTATCAGATGTAATCCATTATTTAAATATGCTCTGTAAATTAGTAGTTATAAAAGGATTTCACTCTGAAATGTGAAATCCTTACTTATATAAGATGCTGATCGTCTGATTGATATTTTATATTAAACTACTTATTTTGCAGATAAGATTAATCATGTTTACTTTATTTACTTTTATCAAATGTACTTGGTTTTTGTGAAAAGAACTAAATAAATTTAATTTGAATTTACAAAAATCTAATAGCACATTAAAAACATATAGAATTTTCATTAATAGTAAGATATTTTAATATATTTTTTTATCATGTAGCATAATAAAATGGTATTGTTGTAATTATCATACTTTGATTGAAAAATCGGTTGGATTAAGCTCTTGTTTCGATATTATTGTTACTATTTAGAATGGGGGAAAAGAAACATTTTCTTGTATTTTAAATATCTGAATGAGAGAAGAATATATTTCGTTTTCAACCGAGGCTTAAAACTTAAAAAGAGTCAAATACAAACGTTGTGAATGCAAAAATTGAAGCCACATGTCGGCAACGAGGCACAGAAACCAACACGTATCGACTTCTTCTCATGCAGCAGATCTGCAGATCAACATATTTTGAAGACAACCTGTTCAAAGTGTTTTGTTTCTCTCTCTCTCATGAAGCCCAAAATCATTTTGACCTTTTCAGTCTTATCTTCTTCCTTGATGATTGCTTGTTTTGCGTCCGACCTCAAATCAAATAATCGAACCTTTTTTGGATAAGATCAATACATTAAGTTAATAGTGACGAGTTAAAAAGCTAATTTTTTGGCTTTCTTGATTCGGATCAAGCTTAATCGATTACTAGATGACGGATAACGACTATAACCGGGTCGATTATCCACTAACCAATCAAACTAATTTCTATTTTCTAAATAGTAAATACTGTACCAAGTCATCATCAACATCAAAATCTCTCACTTCTTATCTCCAAGACGGACACCAATCATAGATTTTGAGTCATTCTTTTTATCATCCTCAGAATTAAAACAACAAAAAAATGCAACAGAATGTGATTCCTTTTCTGGGCATCGAACCAGTGAGTGTGTGTACCCTTTTATCTCTTTTCAAGACAAGTCAGAGACGTTTCAATAATTCTCCAACGAAACTATCTCTAGGAACTTTTGGAACTTCCTCTTCACTTCCCTTGACGATCTTCTTCAATGTCACAACACCTTCGCTGAGTTCTGCTTTCCCTACAATCACCATCCAAGGAATCCCTGAATTCGTAGCACGATCGAAATGCTTTCCTCTCCTTTTGCTCACAAGATACTCTGCATTGATATCAGCTTCCCATAACTGACTAGCCAATTCCGCAGCTTCCCCTAGTTTATCATCCTCCATTATACTAACCAACACCTGTGTCTCCGTAGGTCTAACCACCTAAATTCATAGCCAAAAAAAAAAGGTTCAAAAACCAATCTTTTGAGTTTAAGGACAACAAAAAAAGCACAAGACTTTGGGAAGTTACTTGTTTTTGTTGCTCTTCCATTATGTTAAACACTCGCTCGATCCCCAGGCTCATGCCAACCGCAGGGACTTGCCTTGTTCCAAACATTCCTATAAGGTTATCGTATCGCCCACCAGCAGCGATTGATCCAACCTGCAGAAACGAAGACATTCAGTATACTTTTTCTAATTGAATTGCAAGTAGCAAGTCGCGGGATTTTTACCTCTGCTCCTACACAAACGGCTTCAAAGATGACGCCGGTGTAGTAATCAAGACCTCTAGCTAGACTTAGATCAAAGACTATTCTGTGACTGCACTTTGATCTCTCAAGAGCTTCAAACATGATGCTCAACTCATTAAGAGCTTCGCTTGATGATTGGTTAGCTAAAAACTCGCTCCCTTCTTGTCTCAGTTTAGACAATAGCTCCGTAGGAGGTCCTTTCTCCTTGACAAAGTTGCCAATTCTGTCTGCAATCTCTGAAGACAAACCTTTCTCCTCCACCATTTCTTTCTTCACTTGCTCAAATGATTGCTTGTCTAACTTATCAATACTCGAACAGATGGTTCTGAATTTCTCAGGTGGTACTCCACATATCTCCAGCATTCCATCAAGCAACTTTCGATGATTCAGTTTTACCTATTTTCAAAAAAAAATACCGAAATCAAGACCATAAGCAAGGAGAAAACAAACCAGGAAATATTAAGACTTTGAACTAAAGTTATTACCACATAATCTCCAATCTCCAATTTATCAAGGAGTTCAGTTAAAATCTTGACAACTTCGAAATCAGGTCCCATTGGTTCGGACAAACCAGCAATATCGAAATCACACTGATAAAACTCTCTGTATCTCCCTTTAGATGGATTATCCCTTCTGTACACCTTAGCTATCTGGTATCTTTTGAATGATGTGATACCATTCATAGCCACATATCGTGCAAACGGAACGGTTAAATCATATCGTAAAGAACAAAGCTCTCCACCCTGCAATTAATTAACCACGTGAGCATGAATTTTAACATCATAATCCACAAAAGTGATTAAATGGCAGCAGTTGAGATGAGTTTTACCTGATCAGCAATATCGTAGATCAGCTTTGAGTCTTCTCCGTACTTCCCCATAAGTGTCTCTCTCAATTCAAAAACAGGAGTATCAAGTGGAGTTGCACCATGTTTCTTGAAAACGTTTTGTATGATTGAAAATGCTTTTTCTCGGACTATCATTTGTTCTTTAGCGAAATCTCGAGTACCCTGTGATAGAATCAAACAAATGAGAAATAGACTCGAGGCCTAACATTTTGATGCTGAGATTATGATTTACCTTTGGAAGCTTGGGAAGTCTCCTGTTTTCATTACTTTCTACAATCTCCTTCACTTTATCCAAGAAGGATTCAATATGGCGACCCTCGGGGTTAAAAAGATTTAAGATTTGCTCCACCCATTGCTTCAATGACTCTATCTGGTCACCACCACTTGCTGCCTCATTACTCACCAATCTATCTTTGATATACTGGATAACTACGCTTGTCCCCTTCCCCAAAACTGCTTTTTTCTCATTCTTCTTCTTTTTCTTATCGGTCTTCGACTCCTCTTTGTCTGCATCTCCGCTCTTCTCAACAAACAATTCTCCACCTGCAAGAGCAAAAAAGGCAGCAACTGCCTCCAAACCAACAATTCTCCATACAATTCCCAGAGACTCGTTCAATTCGTGAGCAAATCTGCAGTCATCCTCCTGATTAGAAGCTAACTTATAGCCATTCTTCAGATTATCATACTCAACACAGCTCTTTTCGAACAGTTGAGACAAACCATTCCTCAGATTATCATTTCCTATCGATTCAAAACACAGCTTAGCACGAAGGTACGAACATTCTCCCAAGCTTTTAAAAGCTCTTGGCAAAGTTGACAATGTTGTTCCTAAAGCCTCTCCAGTTCCAGAGATTCCAGAGCCAGTTTTGCCACCTTTAACACCCGAATTCAACTCTACCCGAGCATCCGAGTGCACGCTTTTCACCACATATCTGAATTTCCCATGAATCCACGGAATTTTTGAAATCTCCTCGATTTCAAATTTCCCCACAGCCTTAGACCCATTTAGCAAAACCTTGAGATCACCAGCAACGCTAATTGCATCTTTATAACCAAACCCATCTCCTGAATCCAATGAGCTAAACGAAGTGATATCACCTTTTGTAGCCTCACAACTTAAGGCAGCAACAGAATCCACAATCTGAGAAAGAGCCGTCGATTTGTGATCTATAATCGAACATAGTCCAATCAACGAAGCACACGACTTCTCCAACACAAGATTTTCCCCTTGTGTCACTTCAAGCTCACCAAATTCGAAAATCTCATCTCTCGAATTAAGAATCTCCAATATCTTAAGCGGAAGAACAGAACGAACAGTGGATGAAGAAGAAGAAGAACCGGAAGTCGACAAAAGAAGCTTATTTAAAATCACAACCAAAGAAGCTCGGATCTCTTCTCTCGTTAACCCTTGAGGAATACCAAAGGAGCTTCTTTTGATCAACGGAACGGTTTTAGTGGAGAATCTCTCGATCGCAGAAGAGTCGATTCGTACATTAGCGACGCCAGAAGCAACCTTGTAAACGGAGGAAGAAGATAAAGTAGATCCTTTCCCTCCGAGAGTGATCGTCGCGCTCTCCGCCGCCATTATCACACTTGAGATAAAAACGAAACGCAGTTTAGGGTTCAGTTTGGGCCTTTTAGTTTTAACCTAAATGAGAGCGAATAATAACGATTTCAGAGTAAAGACGATTTGAAAAAGGAAAAAGAAAAAGAAAAAACGCTCTTTTTTTTGTTTTAATACTTTAAATGTCCATTAAAAAAAACGTGAAATACAAAATCCTTAGAACATGATCAACTGAGAAACTTAGAAAAAGATCTTAGTTATTTTTTAATTATAAATTTAGAGTTAAAAACTTTTCATAAAAACTTTAGATTTAGGTACTCCAAATGAAAACTCTATTAGGAGTTCTTAAAAAAAAATAATAATAATAATCGGTTCTTAGAAAAAGACGAAAGAGAAAAAAAAAGTGTTTTGTTTTTTTTTTTTTTTTTTTTTTTCATCCAAATTAACATGGATCAGACACGTGGCACATAAGAGTCGGTTCTTGTGTTTCTTAATTAAGAACCGTATCTAATAATTTTAACATTTTTTGATTATATAAATTCTAAAAAACGCTCTAAAAACTCTTAGAGTTCTCGATTGATCATGGCCTAAGGGTTAATCCTGCGAACACTTGAATGAAAGAGAAGCAACTAGTAAGAAAAGAGAGTGTCCAAGGATTAGGTTTCTTTGCTGCATCGAATGAGCTGTTGAATCTTGTTTTTTTTTATATATATAAATAATAAATCAGATCCAAGGTAGTTGTCAAATGTCAAGCTCCGGAAAAAGGAATCTTTTTGGCTTTATACTTTTCTCTGGTTTCGACTCTGTTTTCTTGCTCTATCGTTTTCTCAGAAACAATGTAAAATTCAAGTTTAAAACATTGAATTTGAACGATATTCATAAATTCAAATAAAAATGAAACTTTATTGCGTGATTTGCTTGGAATCTTTAAAAGTCTCACATCTCCCAATTATTATCACCACAAATATCAAAAAGAGGAAGAGAAAGATGATCCAAAAACATGAGAAAGATTTCAGAGTTTGTGGATGGTTTTCATGTCTACAGCTTCACCCAACGTTCCTTTCTCAACATGATCCCACCACTTCATCAAGAAATTGTCCACCACCAATCTGAACCATGGAGACAGTTTCAAACCTTCCTCACCTGCATCTGCTTTCTTCACCAGCTCCTTCAGCTCTTCCCGGCTCACATACTTGATATCAGCTACTTCGTCTGGGTTTGGTTGAACCTTCACATCCCGCACAATGAAGAGTAAGTAGTCAACTGCAAAAGGAAGGCCAACACAGAAACGCTTAAGTTTAACGTTTTGTGATTGTATTCGAGAAAATGGGCAACACGAGCCTCAGGGAATGGTATTACGTTCGTGCTCTCCCCATTTTCCATCAGAAGGAGCCTTGTAAAGCATACGTCCCAAGGCAGTGAACTCATCGACTGGTACATCTTCAGCTACAATACCAAGCTCATCGAGAAGCTTTCTTTGTGCAGCATTCCTCACACCTGATGAGCATTATACGAACAGTGAAGTTAAGTGAAGCTATAGTTTGCTATATCGATAGTAAGAAGTACTGAATTGTTTGCCCAGTAGATATCAACCAAGTGCATTTTCCTCGATAAGCTCTGAGTCACGGTAAAGAGGATGGCTGCAACAAGTGTTTGTCCACACGAGAGGGAAGGTCACCTTTGCTTTTGACCTTTGCTGTACAAAAGAATAAGGAATTTCAATAGGATGCATATAAGCCAGCTTATTAAGCCCCGCCAACCATCTAAGGTCACGAGAGCATCCCATCATCATTGCCACACCCAATGTGTGCAAAAAAATCTCTAGAATAAAGCTTATAATCTACCCTCACATATTTATTGAGCTTATTTTTCCCTACAAAAAGGTGATTCTAGATATGAAACCAGCATGCCTAGTCACAAGCCTGTGATCCATTTGTATTCAACACTTGACTTCAAAGTAGACATAAGCAAGTACCTGGAGCAGCAACTCATAGTTCGAGTTGAATAAAAAAACACTAAAAGCCCTGTGAAGCAAATTCTTAGCTTCAATATTTTCCATCAGATGACCTGCAGATGTTATAAGGTATCAGTATCTTGAATAGTGGCATACACAGAGATAAGAAATAAAACAGCCCTCCTCTATCACTTCAGTATGAACGATATGCCAAATAAAACCAAGCGAGTGGTTAATTTTCTTCAACATTCCAGCAGCAGCATCTTATATTCGTCTATTTTTGAAGATTCAACAAGACAGAATTAACTATGTCACTAGATAAAAATATCCTTGGCTGGTTAAAATGACACAACAGTGCAAGGGAAAGTACCCTATAATATGTCTATACGCTTTAGGAAAAATAATTTACACGCTTTGTAGACGCTGAAAATGTTACTAGCTACACAAGAAATATTATGTTCACCACATTCACGGAGCGGCCTAAGACATTTGATAGAAACTCAAAGGTGCGATCTAGAGGGGATAAGAACAACATAAAATCAAAGCAGGCACCCTATAATCTTGATGCACCAATTGCAACTAAGTTCAGTCACATAGGAGAAAAGTAAAGAAGCACATGAATTTTAATGCAAAACGCTAAGAGATAGGATGAGGCTCGAACCAAGTTTACTTACAATTATATTTGCTGTCATGCCCCACAACAAGATCAGTTTCATCAACAAGAATGCATCTGCAAGCAAGACATGCAATGAAGAAATGAATCATTCAACTAAGGTGGAGAGAACGTATAGATTCGTGTACTGCGTATCAAGAAACCGAAACTTAGAAGAAACACTTCTATCAACCATCATAATCCAGATACAAATTATTATTATTACATCAAAATCAACAAATAAGTAGACCTATGTCCCTGAACCATGGCTAATCGAAAAAGCTCCAAATCCCAGAACCTAATTCCGTCAATTTTCCTTCCATTTTCCCAGCAACCTAACGATGGAGACGAACCAGATTCGAGGATACGATTTGAAGACAAAAGGTACTATTTTGGTAAAAACCCAAAGATCGAAATCGAAGTAGGGAGAATCAAACGGGAATCAAAGAATTACTCGTCCTCAAACATGAGGCGTCTCTGAACAGCATCCATTCCAGCATCTTTAGAATCTGTCATGGCAGTACCGGAGAAAGCACGAAAATTCGGCAACTTTCTCGGTGAAATGGGAACGGAAACGGATCGTATCGATGATAGAGGAAGATGGGCAAATCGGGAAGAGGAAGAAGAAGAGAGAAGAGCGAGAGATCTGAGGCGAATCAATGGGAGATTAAATAAAGAAGAAGCAGACATTGGTGTGCATGTGGTGATGACTGATGCTTTTGTGCTTTCTGCGTTTTATTTTATTGAAGTCCACCACTCTTACCATGTACCTCTCCGCATTCTATAAAGCCGTTTTACAAAAGCGGATAAGATTATTTCCCTTTTTAAAATATTTTTTCGTCAGCTTTCCTTTTAAAAATAAAATAGTAAAAAAGAAAACTTGCAAACAAACCCTTTAATTAATTCAGTTCAATCCTATAACTACGAAAAACTACAAAATAACCCTCTATCTTTCTCATTAAACAAATTAGCAACTATAATTCTTCACTGTGTGTATATTGTATTGAATAACATTGTACAAAATGAGCTGTTTGAGTATTAATTTTTTTTAAAAATGGGAAAATAAAGATTTGACTATCTTCTCACAATTTCTTTGTTTCAATTTTACTTCAAAAAGGATATTGTTTCTTACTGTTTAAAAGATTTACAGTTATACGGTATTTACACTTTACAGGGTGGAGAGTATATTTCGGATTCTTATATCAAATGGAGGATTTTTCTGTCCATTTCTCATAGTTAGAAGGTTTACTAGAAAAAAGTGGCTATTTGAGGGTTTTTTTTGTAAATTTCTCATAAAAATGTAGATTTATATCGGCCCTCGTAATGCGAAGTTATCGTCTTGATCAGGCGAGAGCACAACTAGGGTTAGGGTTAGGGCTTCTCCCTTCCTGCGAAATCGTCCCTGAGTAGCCGCCATAGAGGATGACTGGTAAGGCGAAGCCGAAGAAGCATACGGCGAAGGAGATTCAAGCTAAGATCGATGCTGCGTTGACCAACAGAGGCGGAGGAAAGGCGGGAATCGCTGACAGGACCGGAAAAGAGAAAGGAGGTCACGCTAAGTACGAGTGTCCTCACTGCAAAATTACAGCTCCGGATCTGAAGACGATGCAGATCCATCACGAATCGAAGCATCCTAAGATCCCTTATGATGAATCCAAGCTCGTGAATCTCCATGCGGTCTTAGCCCCAGTAGCCGAGTCGAAACCCAAGCCTGGAATCAGGGGAAGCTTGAAGAAGTAAATTTATGTTTCGATTTCCTGAAAATTTGTGATCTGTATTTTTTTTTTTTTTGAAGATTATGATTTGCTACTCTGCCCCAATCCATCATGTTGATGATGCTTATGGCTTCTACCTTTTTTATGATCTCATACTTATTATCTGCTATTTTCCAAATGGAGGGGATGTTATATGAATAAATTTATGTTTAAACGATTTCTCTTCTCGAGCCTGTGTTAACTTGCAAGAATTTGTCTGGTAAAGACTATAAGGTTTGAATGCCATTTGGTTTAGTCTTAGCGTTTTGGTTTCAATCTCTGTGCTTATTTGTTTTTGCATAACATTAAGTGTAGAACACGTTTGGTTTAAGTCGGTTGTGTGTTAGGATTAAGGAGCTTGAAGTGTGTGTTTTTTTCTCCTTTTTTGAAGCTGCAAGCACATCAAAATGCAGACATCTTCTTGTTTATTTTCTGTTTTGGGGACAAGAATCTTTCTCCTAAATAAATAAGAGAAGAGGGTTCATAAATCAAAACCTCTGTTTCTGTTCAGACATAAACAGAGAAAACCTTAAAAAGTCAGAATTATCCTGCAAAGTACGCTCAATTTGCAGACATCTTGTTTTTATGATAGTTAGAGGATTGTGCACATTGTCAGATTGCGTCCGTCGTCTCTAGTTTTCATCTGATACACTTAAGATAAGATTTGGTTCGGTTTTGGATTGTTCTTGTCCGGTTTAGTTTTTGGGTTTTCATTTTTCTTCTGGTTACTTCAATTCTCTGTTTGGGTTATTATTCTTTGTCAATTTTGTTTTATATTGAAAATCTCAATTATAGTTACATGTACTATTTATCTGTCCCAATTCGATGACCCGATCACGTGGAGACTGATAAATGATAATGGAAAACAAAAGTTAGATATATAATAACATATATATATATATATTCACTTTTTCCTTCTTTTATTTGTCTATTTACGTGTTAGATGTAAAGACACCGTGGTAGATAAACAGAATATGGCCTCTTTTAGTTAAAAGAATAATCAAATTGGATTCTTTAATTATCTTTGAGAAAAACATCTTTAGGGCCATAGTTCTTAATACATGTGCTATATATAGTCAGAAACCTTGGTCTGTAGCGCACATGGTATAAAGTGGAAGATGACTCAATACTCTTAACCTCCTCTATTTTATTTTTTAATATAATTTATTTTTATAACTAAAGTAATTACCGAATTTTGATCTATTTACTTACGTTCAATTTTATTGGCTATAGAACTTCCTTGAAGTTTAGACATAAGGGACGAACGTTTTAGTTTTTAATTAAAATCTTTCTGCAAGATTTGTTCTACTATCTAATGGTCGAGAAGCACATGGTGTTCTAATGTTAATCCTAATTTTATTACACTGAAGTTTCTCTACACTGCTAACTTTTTATGTTTTGATTTTCAAAACTACCACAAACTCGCAAAAAGGCTTAAAAGGTTTAAAAAGTGATTAGATTATTTAAGATCTCTTTCTAAAGATTAAAATAATTGGCATTATTATTTGAAAGAGAGTGTCTTTGAACAATTAGATAAAGCCACCGTAAGAGTTGACATGAAAAAATAAAGATAAAGCAACTTAAGCATTAGTGGTCATTGAGTCAAATGACCTCTCCTGCATCAGTTTCTAATGAAGAGTAGCCTTCTGTACATTTCTATAGCTAAAAAAACCAAATCAAACTGCTGTTTATGAATCTTGATATAATCTAACTTATCCTCCTAAAAGAATCATCCAGTGACCGATAAATTGGAACTCAAATTAAAACCCGAACCATATCCCACTTGGTTGCTCTCATTTTCAAACTTTAGCAGCCTGCGGCTTCGGTTTCTGGACATTTTCTTCTTCATATAGCAACCTTCTCCTCTTGAAGCCATAACCGTGATACCGATACATAATGCTCAAGAGACACTGCCTCAAGCTCACGATATCAAATGTCTCTATAAAATTCAAGTCCCTTTGTCTCCACTTCAAACCCGCGTTCTTCTGGTATTCCTCGAGCACCGATGATAAGCACCAGCTCTGAACTTTCCTTAAGCATCCCACCAAACAACCTGTCCTATGCTGCATTCATTTTGAATTCACCAAAAACAACAAACCATGAGTGTCCTGTAAATAACTAATAACACAAGCCAATCTCCTAAAAGCCGAAAAGGAATAGGCTAAGCTCTTAGAAGATGAAGAGGAACAAGGGTTGATGTATATTACCTTTCCCCGTTTGCAATGTATGAGAATCGGATGGTTTCTTACATCTACAGAGAAAACAAAACAGTTGCTTCAAGAGTCATGAAACAGCAGCTAAGAAGAGCCTATAGACATCAAAAGACTGTGTTTGAGTGTTGATCCTTACCAACTAAGACTTTGAGAGCATCCAAAACTGTATCTTTTGGCATGGGAGTTGGTGGATCCTGCAAATCATAAACGATTCAATTGTAAGAAATCAATGCGTAATAACAGTGACTCAAGGATCAGATAAGCCACAAGAAACAAGAGAGATTGGCGATCAACAGAGGCTAAGGAGTCTTCCAATGAAAGCTTTGATAAATTTACAGAGAGAATCTAAAAAAGGAAAACATACCGTTTTGCCTTCGATTCCAAATTGGAAAAGCTTAATGTTGTTGGCCTCAAGAAACTTCAGATTCTCCTCTGGGTATCGTTCAGGACACAGATAACTGTTTGGTGAAATCAACGAACGATTTATTAATCCCAATCGAAATCAATTGTGAAAAACAATAAAACAGTAATCGAATAAACCCAACAAAAAAAAGATTAGTAAAGGAAGAGAATCAATCGTCTTACATGATGGAACGAAGATTTAGGGTTTTGAGGAAACCGAAATTCTCGGGTAGAGGAAAACCAGATCGGTAAATTCCGTCTTCAACCATGGAGAAATTCGACGGCGAAACTAAAACACCACCGTCGTGATCATCCGCTTCCATGATCAAACACATCGAATCCAGAAAAACCTCTAAGAATCAGCTCCTTCCTCCGTCTATCAGGAAGAAATGGGAAAACAACGAGAAGGAGAATCAGAGCAAAACCCGAGAGGAATCTGGAGAAAGAATTTGATGGAATTGATTTGAGAGAAAAGGGTGCTTTTTTATAGGAGCAAAGGGGATCAAGTGGGGTTCTATTATAAAAAGGAAACAACTTTGAAAAGCGGACTCAGATTTTGGGACGATTCCTTCTTCCTATTGGGTTTTAAACCTTAAAAGGATTAGTGTGGACCCTTATGAATCTCTAGGATCTTGACACGTGTCAGCTGACAAATTCTTCCGAATCTAATTTGAGTCAATCCTTTTAACATTTTTAAATTTTAATTGAACAAAATTTTCTCAAATATAGTGGTCGAATCATGAAAAAAAGTAAAACTTCTCATTTGAATTTTTATTCTATAGACTGAAAGTATTGACTATTGAACAATTGTCGTTGACAAGAAAAGAAAGCTGTTGACGAGAAAAGAAAAATCCAAAAGTCTATCCTTAATCACACATAGTATAATAAATATTTATGCTATACTGTATGAATTATTTCTATCAGTTAAATTGAGAATCTAATTCTTTCCTTTTTCTTCTGGATAATCTAATCTTGATCATAGTCATAGCTAATATTGATTCTAAAGATTCATATATAAGGTTTGGTTATTTGACGCTTGTTTGTGTCTAAAATACTAAAATCCTATTTCTAGAAAACATAACATTTTTAGTGTTTTTATTAATGTTTTATTCAATCCATATTTGCGTTTACAAAATATAATAAAAAAATATTTGACAGAAAAACAAAATTTTTGGTAACTGTTCTGTTTTTGTTTTTCTTATCAAAAGCACCATAAGGCATAAGAGAATTACAAAAAACCGAAGTTTTTATTTTTTTTAATTAGATCATCCGAATATACATCATGTTTGTTTATCTATCAATCCAAAACATCTTCATCATATATAAAGAGAGATGATTATAATTTGTTAAGAAAAACTTCAAAATGTATATTATATTCCCAATTGAGAGTTTTCCCAAAAAAAACCCAAAAAGATTCAAACTCTTTTGTGTCTCTAGCTTCAATGGATGAATCAATCGTCAATAGAATCAATCTCAACCTCTGATTTTATCCGGTGCAAAGAGGCTCTGTTTTCATCTTCAACAGAATCAATCTCAACCTCTGATTTTATCCGATGCAAAGAGGCTTCATTGTCATCTCCTGAATCATCATCATCAAAGTAAACACTTTGATCATCATCGGTTTTTGAGCTATGAATGTGCTCAAGATGAGTATGCTCTTCCTCTTCTTCCTCTTCATTTTCTTCCTCTTCCTTTTCTTCCTTCTTCTCCTCCTTCCTAGGTGAATCATCATGATCTCTGTCGCTATCATAGCGCGAAGAAAAGCTTTCATCATTTGATTTCTGGCTGCTTTTACTGCTTAGCCTCTCATCACTGACCTCCACATCTTCCCAGCTATATCGGTACGTTATCTTCAAGCTCTGCGCCTGATTCTTCTCATCAATAGGCTTTGGTGGTGGACTTTTTTGGTCCTCTTCATGTTCATCATCTAAGTTAGAATCAGACCCATCATCAGATTCCGTTGAGCTATCTTCCTCCTCATGTTTCTTCTTCTTCTTCTTACTCACTATCTCCTTTTCGCTGTCCAAAGATGATTCTTCGTCTGATGTATTAGACTTGTCATCTTCGACTGCTAGCTCAGGAGAAGGAGATACAAGACTTGAATCATGCCGGCTTAAGGCTATAGACATGCTCTTGTCCCTGAAGGATAAGATAGGAACTGCTGTGGGAATACCGTCTTCTGTAGACATCGAAAGGAAGCTAAGCGCAACCATTACATCGCTTATCAAAGGACGAGCTGTTGCTTCCTCTTGCACACACATTGAAGCTATTGCCACTGCTTGGTTTAACCCTCTCTCTGAGAATTTCCTCTCCAGAACTGGATCTGCCATATCCGGGTATCTTTTCGGATCTCTAAATATCGGTTGTGCCTACAAAGAAATGGGGAATTGTTCAAAAAGGAAGCAACTTTATGATTTGATTGATTAAAAAACAGAGCAATCTTTATGGTTTGTATTTACCCAAGAAACTAAGTTCTGTTCATCATTAGGCCTAGTAGTATCAAGAGCTCTTCGACCCGTGATTAGCTCAAGCAGCACAACTCCAAAGCTATAGACATCTGATTTCATAGTGAGGTTTCCTCCTCGCGTATACTCTGGCGCGGAGTAACCATAAGTTCCCATTACCCGGGAAGATAGAGCCATCATCTTATCACCTGTCCCTGGTCCTAGCTTATGCAGACCAAAGTCGGAAAGCTTAGGACAAAACTCATCATCTAACAAGATGTTTGAAGCTTTCAAATCTCGGTATATCACGGGTGGATTCACTTTATCGTGCAAGTAATCAAGCCCTTGCGCTGCTCCATAAGCTATCTGCATCCTCGTCATCCAATCCATTGGTTCACGGTCTGGTTTTGGTTCTGCAAAACAAACATTCAATATCTCAGCTTTTCCTGAAACATCTAAAGAAAGCGAAAACAATGTGTTGAAGAAGAAGCTCAATACCGTGAAGATGGTCTTGAAGGGAACCTCCAGAGACATAATCATAAACCAAAAGCCTTTGATCTCCATCGGCACAGTATCCTACAAGCTTAACAAGATTCGGATGATCGAGTTGGCCTAATGACAAGACCTCAGCTTGAAACTCTTTGTTCCCATGTAATCCATGCTTGTCTAGTTGCTTTACAGCCACCACCTACATTCCCCAAAAACAAGACAAATTCTACTGATTCTGGTGATTGATCATTGAAAAGTATCGATAAAAAAAAAGTAACTTTGGTGATGAATCATTGAGATGTATCCCAAATTCCCAATTCTAAGTTATCAATATCGAACCTGGGCAGTAGATTGAAGGGTTCCTTTGTAAACCCTACCAAATCCACCTTCTCCTAACAAACACTCTTGCCGGAAATTCTTTGTCGCCGTCGCTAATTCCCGGAAAGTGAATGTCTTCAACGTTGTTCCTTCCGATTGCTCTGTTTCATCTGACCGTCTTCTCTCTTTAAGAACAAGAACAAAAGTAACAAATTTTTCTAATTTTTTTTACCGATCGAATCAAAGACAAAATCGACGAAAACGAAGGAAATAAGTTTTCAAAAATTTCACGCTTAGAAAGAGGGCAACGTTAGGACATACATACCATGTGGTCTGGGTTCATTGTCGTTAGTCTCATTCGTAGCTGAAGATTTTTTACTCTTTGGCGTAGAGAAACACGGGAAACAGTGCATGATGATCCAAAAACAAATCAAAAGCTAATTAAGCGGAAGAAACAGAGAAAAGACAAAAGTTTTTTTTTGTTTTTTTGTTTTTGGATTTAGCAATGGGGCGGGTCCTTCATGGAGATTGAAGGACCCAAGTAAAAGGAGAAACACACAAAGAAAAATGAAAGGAGAAAGAGAGGAAGAAGAAGAAGAAGACAAATCCAAGCCACCGGAAATCAATTGATGAAGAAGAGTGACTTCTCCGAGGAAAGAGGGGGAAAAATTTAAGATTTTTTTTTTATTCTCAATCTCTCAAAAAACGCTTACCTCTCCCAAAAGCATGGAGAACCATCCTTCTTCTTTTGATTTCTGTATCACCTAATTTTAAAAACTTTAGGCTTTCAAGTGAAAGTCCCAAACTGGATTAATCTGTCCCACAACAGCCTAAAATATTTTTTTTGCGAGTTTTGATAGATTATCCCGCTAATAATATGCTGTTTTAGAAAATCAGCGGACTAAAATATATATATTTTTTTTTTATTTCGATAAAGGGTTTTCAAATTAAAATGCAAGAAAAAATATTATATGGATATGACTTTGAAGTCATATAGTTTTGAAAGTTTGAGAAAGATGGTAAAGAAAGAGCAACCATACAATTAAGTAGATGCTAAAAAAAAAATGGGAATCTAGAGAGTATTTTCATATCTCTATCGACTAAAATATATTTGTAGAGTTTTTCTAACAAATAAAATCTATATTACATCCCCGACCCCAACCATAACGTATAATTTTTTTTTTATTCATGCTAGTATCATCTATGCATTATAATCTTGGTTTAAATCCAGATACCGCATATTGTTGTGGCAAAAAAATGTGTATGAAATATAAAATATGTATATATCATCAATATAATGTAACTTTTATATTGACGATATGTAAATCCAAAAAGAACCCGAAGGGTCATTTTGTTGTTTTGAAGAAGATTTGGATGGTGAATGTGATAGAATCACACAATCACCAAAAAAAATTAGACGAGGACATCGTAGTATAGTAGTCCGTAGTTGACGACTTCGGTATTAGTTTGGTTTGAGGAAAGCAAGTGAATTATTAGAAAAAGAATTATTATATTAATTAGGCTAAACTTATTGCATTGGACTTAGGCCATAAAGCCCAATAAGTAAGCCCATTAGAAACACCTGTCCCTCTTACATTGCTTGCAACTATTCCGGCCATCGCTTTCTCCCGTGTCTGTCCTTGAAATTCTCTGAATGATGAGTCTCCGATTCAAATTGTGATCGTCTCGTCTCGTTCTGCTATCATTGGGATTCGCTTCACTCATCACTTCCAGATCTCTGGGTATGTTTTCTTCCCCGTAATAGAGACTCCAAATGGTTCAGCTTTTGTATTTGTTTATTCCGAATACTTGGATTCACCTCTTATCGTTTTTCTGTTTGGGTCTACAAATTTACCTCATTTCGTGTCTGATTGACGTCACCGTATTACCCTGACATAGTTTCTCTTAAGTATCTTTACATTCATTAGGGTTTGTTTCCTGTTTTTTTTTTGTCCCAATCCGTTTCTTATTTGACTGGAATAGCTGGAACGTATTGTATTGTTAATTGGATCTCCTTCAGTTTTAAGTTACCTGGGTTTGGATTAGGGTTCTGTGTGCTGGGTGCAGCGAAAATTGTATACTAAATCAAGTTTTTCTCTTTCTGCTGTGTTGTTGTTCACAGTGTGTTTCACGAGGCTTAAGATGAAATAATCTGCTCTTCAGATGCAATGCCTCATGGCCGATCAAGGTTTAATCGCTCTACATTCCCAAGATATTTTTGGAGCGGACCATACTCTGGTAATCGGGCAAGAGTTTCCCGATGTGGAAACCTGCAGAAGAACTTTGAAAGATTTGGCTTTAGCTCTGCATTTCGACCTTCGTATTGTGAAATCAGACCGGAGCAGGTTCATCGCCAAATGTTCCAAGGAAGGCTGTCCGTGGCGAATTCATGTCGCGAAATGCCCTGGTGTTCCCACGTTTTCGGTTAGGACACTTAACGGCGAGCATACATGTGAAGGGGTCCAAGATCTGCATCATCAGCAAGCGTCGGTTGGTTGGGTCGCGAGATCGTTAGAAGCACGGATTAGAGATAATCCCCAATACAAACCAAAGGAAATATTACAAGATATTCGCGATGAGCATGGAGTCTCGGTCTCTTATATGCAGGCTTGGCGCGGTAAAGAGCGTAGTATGGCTGCACTTCACGGTACTTATGAGGAAGGATATCGTCTTCTTCCTGCTTATTGTGAAGAGATAAACCTGGTAAACCTGGGAAGCTTCGCTTCTGTTTCTTCTTCTGGACCTGAAAACTGTTTCCAGCGCTTATTTATTGCGTACCGAGCATGTATATCGGGATTCATTAGCGGTTGTAGGCCGCTTCTTGAGCTTGATAGAGCGCATTTAAAAGGTAAGTATTTAGGCACGATACTCTGCGCGGCTGCAGTTGATGCTGATGATGGTCTGTTTCCTCTCGCGATTGCGGTTGTTGATATCGAGAGCGATGAGAACTGGATGTGGTTTCTCTCGGAGGTGAGGAAAGTTCTTGGGATGAATTCAGAGAGCATGCCGAGTCTCACGATACTCTCGGAGAGACATCCGGGAATTGTGGTAGCGGTGAAATCACATTTTCCGACTGCTTATCATGGGTTTTGTCTCCGTTACGTGAGCGAAAACTTCAACGATACATTCAAGAACACAAAACTAGTTAACATGTTCTGGAGTGCTGTTTACGCTCTCACTGCATCGGAATTCGAAGCCAAGATATCTGAGATGATCGAGATATCACAAGACGTGATACAATGGTTCGAGCTCTTCCCACTCGAGCTTTGGGCGGTTGCTTTTTTCCAAGGCGTAGTACGGTATGGGCATTTCGCGTTAGGTATCACGGAGATATTGTACAATTGGGCTATCGAGTGCCACGATCTCCCCATCGTTCAGACGATGGAACACATTCGAACTCAGTTATCATCTTGGTTCGATACCCGGCGTGATACGAGCTTGAGTTGGAACTCGATACTCGTTCCATCGGCCGAGAAACGTATCGCAGAAGCCATCTCCGACGCTGATTGCTACCAGGTTTTGCGTGCGAACGAGGTCGAGTTCGAGATTGTTTCGACGGAAAGAACAAACATCGTGGATATCCGAGCACGAGTTTGCTCCTGCAACCGTTGGCAGTTCTACGGTTTACCGTGCGCTCACGCAGCAGCGGCACTCATCTCGTGCAGACAGAACGCTCGTCTGTTTGCGGAGCCATGCTTCACGGTTGGAAACTATCAACAGACATACTCACAGATGATACCGGAGATTCCAGACAGAAACTTGTGGAAGAAGCAACAACAGCAACCCGAGAAGAGTCTACCGTTGATACTACCGCCTAAGACACGGAGGCCGCCGGGTAGACCGAAGAAGAAAGTAGTTCGAGCTGAGAATCTCAAGAGGCTGAAGAGGATTGTTCAATGTGGTCGGTGTCATTTGTTAGGACACTCACAGAAGAAATGCACACAGCCCATTTGATGCTTAAACTCTCTTTCTTTCTTTCGTTAAAGAAGTTGTAAAGTTGTAACCTTTGACATATATTATAGCCTTTCTCCGACTTTTTATGATCATAAAATTAGATTTTTAGGGTTTTTGTATAACGAGGTTACTAATTCTAGTTATTGCAATAATTCTGTAGTGATCAGGGTCATACTCTCCTGAATTATCCAATGGAAACTGTGAGTTTCACATTATTTGATTTCTAATTTTCTTTAATAATTTTCATTAAAACAAGCCGGGTCGAATAATACCCGCCCGTTTCGTCCAATCTAATTTTCCCGCCAAATAAAAAGTAAAACCGCCAAAATGATTTCCGCAGGTGAATCTGATAAGACCTAAGAGAGAGAGAGAGAAGCCATAGTCCATAGAGGTCGAAGGGTGAAAGATGGAATCAGCACCGACGGGATGCTTCAAATGTGGCCGTCCCGGTCATTGGTCTCGCGATTGCCCATCCTCGGCTCCGGCCGCCGGCAATTCCTCTTCCGCTCCATCTCAAATCCCTAATTACGACTCTCACAGATCTTCTGCCAAAACTGGAAATCCTGCCGCCGGAACCTCCAAAGTGACGAAGAAGAGAGTTCAGAGGCCTAAGCTAACCCCTGATTTGCTGCTCTCGGAGGATGGACT
Source organism: Kernera saxatilis (assembly GCA_900406395.1). NCBI lineage: Eukaryota > Viridiplantae > Streptophyta > Magnoliopsida > Brassicales > Brassicaceae > Kernera > Kernera saxatilis. The sequence continues at coordinate 32,200 of OVAY01001076.1, forward strand.
CGGCTATGTTCTTCGGTATTTCCCTAGATCCTTCAAGTATCGTGGTCGAGGAAAAGAGGCAAGTTCTTCTTCTTCCCCGATTCTATTGGTTTTGCTGCTTTCTCTGTCCAAATCAAATTTTGAATCTTCTGTGGATTTTGATACCGATTCTATATGCGTAGCCTGATCATAAGACAGCTGTGATAATTTGGATATGGTTTTTTTTGTAGGTGAGTGATTTGGGGAATTTGATACGGCTGTACAGTGAGTGGCACTCTCATTTGCTACCTTACTATTCGTTTGATCAGTTTGTGCATAAGGTGCAACAAGTCGCTGCCACCAAGCGTGTGAAGGTACGTACATTACCTCAATCTATGAATCCGGATTTGAAGGCTGAAAATATTATGATGATTGTATCAATGCATTGGTTTGTCAAGTTTTACTGAAATCAGAATTACATTGCTCGTTTCCTTAGTACTAGTTCCAAGTACTAGAATCTGAGAATGTGGTTGGCTGTTTTGCTCATACCTTAGTCTTTAATTCCCTAACATACTCAGGCTCTGCGAGTAACTAAAAACTATATATTGCATTTGCATTTATACTTGGTACACTGATAAATACTAATGTGTTAATCTTTTTAGATTTGTATAAATGAGCTGAGAGAAAGGGTCGCCAGCGGAGTTGATCCAAACAAGTTATATGAAAATCAGGATGAAAATGCTGTTCCTTCTAATGATCAAGGTTTGTTGAATAGATCAGCCTTTTCTCTTGAATCTTCTTAATATCTCAATTGCTGCTTAACCTTGGAATTTGGTTGCGTACATTAGCAGTTTTCAGAAATTGATATGAAAAAAGGAAACCGCTTCTCATGTGTTCTGTTACTCCATTACAATCTTGTAGATAACATAGATATGGATCAGCCAAGTCATGAGGAGGAGAACATACCATCAAAGGGCGTTGATATTGATGCTGATGTTGATGCTGATACAAATGCTGATGCTTTTCAAGACAGTATGTTGAATGAGATCTTTGATAATGCAACAGATTCGAGACAAACTTCAAAGCTACCGAGTGATGAACAAAACATGGATAAAAGCAGTGAACTGACAGAAGAGCAAAGAGCACGTATGGAAGCTAATAGACTGAAGGCAATGGAGAGAGCTCAGAGCATTTCCGAGGAACAGAGACTACGTATGGAAGCTAATAGGCTAAAGGCTCTCGAAAGAGCCAAAGCAAGGCTCGAACCAAATCAAGATTAGCTTAGCTACTACTACTACTAAAGATGTTCAATTTGGATTTCGATGGAATTATTTGGTCTTATAATATAGTTAATCATTAATCAACGTGTAACCGAATTTTGCATATGTATGTCTGGTACTGCTTTTGTTTCGGTTATGAATATTAAAAAATATGTCTTGGTTCGTTTTGTTTCTATTGGTTCGGTTGAAATTCGGTTTAGGATCCATTATGGACCGTAATCCATTCCAACCCAAATTTGATAATTGGCATAAAAGCTCTTAATTGTTAGCAGATTTGTTCTTTTTTCATATTAAGAGACCTCTTTCTATTATGAATGAATTGAATTAAGAGACTCTTGAATTAAATTTTTATGAATGAATTGAATTAAGAGACTCTTGAATTAACCATATAATTAGAAAGGGACAAACACAATATATTAAAATAATAAAAATTTGTGACGTGTTCTCAACCGTCCAATTTTGGTGGAGAAGATAAAATAAAATTGGGACACTCTTAAGCCTTCACGAAAAAAAATTTGGTAGGGGTATTTTCGTCTTCGTACGTACATAAACTTTTAATTAATTAATTTTCTCTAAATTTCTTGTTTCTTTTGTGTGGAGGTGAGACGAGAACGCTTTTTTGCTTTTCGTCTCTCTCTCTCTTGTGTTCACTTCCTCTCACCTCTCTGTTTACACGATTCTTCTTCTTCTTCTATGTCTTCTTTCTCCATTGTCATTTACTTGTCTACTCTCCGTTTTCTTTTTAGAGGAATTACGATTGTCGGCGAATCATTTAGAGTGATGACAGTATAATGTCTTATGCTTATCATCATCATCGTCGGAGACATTCCTCTTCACGTCTATGGATTTTAATGCCGGAGTTCCTATGTCCTCTCTTTCACCTTTGATGAATCAAGGTATGATCACTTTCTTCCTCTTTCTTTTTTTGAGTTTTGATCGGCAAATTTTGGATTTTTATTTTTGACGGATTGGGTTTAATCTCGAATTTTGTTTTTATGTTTGGTGGGGGGTTCTGATCAGATGCAATGTGGCAAATGAATTTGAGCTCAGATGAAACAATGGAAACTGGTTCTTACCCAGAACGACCAGGAGAGCCGAATTGTTCTTATTACATAAGAACTGGACTTTGTAGATTTGGCTCAACTTGTCGGTTCAATCATCCTCGTGATCGGGAACTGGTACGATACGTTTATTGTGTGTTCGTGTGTGATTTTGGAGTTTAGAGATCTGTGTGGTTGAATCGAAATTTCAAAGCTTTTGAGAGTGTTTTAATATGTGATTCCAATTTTTGTTAGGTTATAGCCACTGCAAGGATGAGAGGAGAATACCCTGAAAGGATTGGTCAACCTGAATGCGAGGTGATCCATCGAGTTTAAATACTGCTCTCTGTTTTTGCATAATAAAGATAGATTCTGTTGTTAATAAGAAGTTTGTTTTTCCATTTTTTCTCAAGCTTCGGTATTAGTCATATTCTTACACAATTAACTTACGTTTGTATGTTGTATGTTTGCGCAGTACTATCTTAAGACAGGAACCTGCAAGTTTGGGGTAACGTGTAAGTTTCATCATCCTAGGAACAAAGCTGGGATTGCTGGAAGAGTCTCACTCAATATGTTAGGCTATCCTTTACGCTCGGTATGTTTACTTTCTGACATTTCTTGATTTCATCACACTTGCCATTAGTGATTCTTCGTATGTCATACTGCAGAATGAGGTTGATTGCGCATATTTTCTAAGAACCGGACATTGTAAATTTGGTGGCACATGTAAATTCAACCACCCTCAGCCTCAACCAACCAACATGATGGTTCCTACCTCAGGGCCGCAGTCTTATCCTTGGTCAAGAGCATCTTTTATTGCCAACCCTCGATGGCAAGATCCGTCTAGCTTTGCCCCCTTAATTATGCCTCAAGGAGTTGTCCCGGTTCAAGGATGGAACCCTTACAGCGTAAGTCGTCAAAACAACATTGCTTAACCTTCAGATCATCTGATTTGTATGGCTTGCTTTTGATTCCTATCGAATGCTTCTCGGGGTTTCCATTTCTTCAGGGTCAGCTCGGCTCAGTTTCTCCTTCAGGTACCGGAAATGATCACAGCTACAGAAACTTACAGCAGAGTGAGACCAAAGAGTCAGGCTCTCAGTCTCAAGGGTCATTCTCGGGTTTCAATTCTGGCTTCTATGCATTGCCTGGGGAAAACGTTTTCCCGGAGAGACCCGGACAACCCGAATGCCAATTCTACATGAAGACAGGTGACTGCAAATTTGGCACAGTTTGCAAATTTCATCATCCTAGAGATAGACAAGCTCCTCCTCCTGACTGTCTCTTAAGTCCCCTTGGCCTCCCTTTACGCCCGGTAAGCTCAAAGACTGAAAGGAAAACGCGGTCTTGAATTTGATTTTATTCGATTAGAACTCGACATTGCTTTCAGTTTTTTCTAATTAATATTTGGATAGGGAGAGCCGCTGTGTGTGTTCTATACTCGCTATGGAATCTGCAAATTTGGTCCAAGCTGTAAATTTGATCACCCAATGCGAGTATTCACATACGAGAACGCAGCTTCAGAGACAGATGAAGTTGTGGAAACATCAAGTGGGAATCCTAGAAGAGTTTCTGTGTCTGAAACAAGACAAGCAGCGACAACCTCTGGTAAAGACGCTACCATTGATACACAGCAGTGAAGAAAGAAAAGAGCTTAAAAAGCTTTTGATTTTTCAAAGAGGAATCTGTAAATTCTCATTTTTATTGAATCTGAAGCATTTGTTATAATAATGTATAGAGGTGAATTATACAACTGATCTTGATCTGATCGCCATTGTTGTAATATTCTTTTGGCGAATCAGATGAATAAATGATAAAGTAATTTCCTCAAATTTGACTTTTGGGGTGATGATATCAGGTAACAACAATAGTATTCTCGGTTTAGATCCGGTTTAGAGTTTTCTTTTTACCGGTTCAATATTTTATATGTGTTATAAATAAAAGATTTGAATAAGAAATAACAATAAATTAAAGACAAA
>OVAY01001077.1:3252-36444 GCA_900406395.1 Kernera saxatilis
AAGAGCAGAGTCGTCAGATCTAATGAAACCAAACAAATTCTAGAGATGAGAAGCAAGAGACATACGTTGAGGGAGAGGTAGGGCTCCTGCTTGTGAGCACCGGCCCTCATATCGACGGGGATCAACTCGAAATCGAGATCCTTCTCGTAAAGAGCAGCCAGGACGCGCATGGTGGCGGTGGACATGGGAACTCCGTGAACTTTAATGCCGGCCATGGTGGTTGAGATCGTCGGAGAAGAAGAAGATTTGGATCTGAATTTTAAACAAGAGGAATTGGATGGAGACAAGTGAAGGGATGAATGGGGTTTTATAGGAGGAGGAGCCAAGGGAAGTCGTCCTTGAATTGTTCCCATTGTCCCCAGAAACTTCCCTGTCCACGCCTCCTCCTTCTTCTCTCTCTTTTTTTTTTTAATATATTTTTTTCATTATCGCCAAATTTCGGATATTTCACATCTCTCATTTTTTTTGGACTAATTTGTTTTCTGTTTTTTCTCCCATATAAAATCATGATTTATTTATATTGAAATTCGGTGACAACACAAGCGAAAACTGATGTATAATTTAATTGCTGTTGAATTTGTTCGAATACCATATTTATTTTCGTCTCTAAATTTGATAAAAACGAATATCAGAACTGAACTATAGTTTTTGTAGCGTAGAACAAAACTTTTAGGAGTGGGATGAAAAAGTCAAGCTCGAATGTGCGACCCAGATTCCAAGACGACTCTGTTTAATTTAAATATTTAAATTCTAGTACACAATTAAATATTAAATACCATCGAAAGAACCCGGCCCTTTTATTTATTCATTAACCGACTAGTGATTGATGTGATTGAAATTTTGAATGATTGAAACTATCCGAATAAAACCCGAAAACCGAAAAAACCGACCCGAATCGCAGGGCTAAAGAAAAAGAAAGAAAAGCTCTTGCGCCTAATTTAATGACAACAAGGGTATTATGGTAATTGTAAGGAGGCAAAATATTCGGCATAAAGGAACGAGGAGCATCCACGTCATCAAAGTATCGCATTCCTCTTTTATTTATTTTATTAAAAAGCTCTCCTTTTCTCTCTGCAACCAACGCCACTTTGGAATCTTGGTTGGTCTTCTAGGCTTCTTTGTAGCAAGAAACAAGAGCGCGTTTTCTTCACGATGGCTAGCGGAGAGGATAAACCGGTGATGGTGGTTGGGGTGGACGACAGCGAGCAGAGCACTTACGCATTGGAGTGGACGCTCGATCGTTTCTTCGCTCCCTACGCTCCCAATTTTCCCTTCAAGCTCTTCATCGTCCACGCCAAACCCAACGCCGTCTCCGCCGTTGGTCTCGCTGGTCCAGGTAGAGACACTCTTCTTCTTCTTCTTCTTCTTCTTCTTCTACGGTTCTGTCTGTTTTAGGAGAGGAATCACAGGAGATCATTTTTATTGTTTTGGTTTAGGAACTGCGGAGGTTGTGCCTTATGTTGATGCCGATTTGAAGCATACCGCTGCTAGGGTTGTCGACAAATCCAAAGCAATTTGTCTTAGCAAATCCGTACGGCTTCCTTCCTTCTTTATTATTCAGCCTTCGAAATTTATATCCTTTTTAATTTCATCATCATGTATTGGACTGGTAGATGAGGTTGGTAGTGTGAATTAATCTCTAGTCTCTAGAGCATTCCAAAGCTTCAAAGCACAACTAGTCTTTTTCTTTTTTTCTCTTTTCTTTAACAATTATCTATTTTTGGTTCAATTACTTTCTTCTCAATCACTCTAGGTTTGCTGCGTAGGTTCATGGCGCCATGATCGAAGTTTTCGAAGGCGATGCTAGAAATATCCTATGTGAAGTTGTAGATAAACACCATGCGTCTCTTCTTGTTGTGGGAAGCCATGGATATGGGGCTATCAAGAGGTATTTTTATTTCTAAATCTTCCATCAGTCTTTCAACCATACCCATCTTGATTATTTTTCGGCTCTCATCACTTCTCGGTTTACGACAGGGCGGTTCTTGGGAGCGTGAGCGACTACTGTGCTCATCATGCTCATTGCTCGGTGATGATCGTGAAGAAGCCTAAGATCAAGGTCTGAAACCTAACCAGAGCTGCTCTGTTATCTGTCAAAGCAAAGTCTCTGCATTGTCAATTTCGGTGAAGTGAAATAATTTAGCTTGATGTGAAACGATTCAAGACAATCTACATTGGCATTTGTGTGTGATCGAGTATGTTTTAGTATTCCTGCCTAAACCATATCCCCGTTTAATAATATTACAAGTCTCTGGTTATCTTTCTCTATTACAACACTTGCACCGTGACAACTAATATGAAAGAGGCTGCGGAAGAAAATAAATAAAGTAAAAGATGATGAATTTAGTTTCTTTTTACCAAAATAAATTCTACATTATCATATTTGAGTTTTGGTTTATGATTGTATTTACAGATTGTAAAAGAAACGTTATCTAAACTAAATTAACAATTAGTTTGGTTTTGTTTCTGGATGAATGTTGTTAGCTGGACTTGAGGCTGATGGTTCGATTCGATGTATCCGAATCGGGAAAAAAGAAAGAATATAATAAATAATTAATTATCCAGAATTCGAGAAAAAAAAAAAGGTAGAGTCCAATGTCATTGTCTGGTTTTCAACCACGTCATCTTTAACAGGTCGGACGAGAGAGAGAGAGAGCAAAGGAAGGATAGATAGATATGTAAGATTATTACCGCATCGGCCTTCGAAAAGGTAGACAAAGTCGCGGAGGGAGAGAAAGCGAGGGAGATGATTTTTGTTTGACAATTTTGTTTTTGTTTTTTTTTCTGTTGAAAACGAGATTTTTGTGGGTTCCCTTCGACTGGCCGGTGGAGATATGGCCGGAGCTAAAGATGATGATCGTCACCACCGCCGGATTGCTGGCCAATCGGTGGATTCTGCCGCAGATGACGGTGGATGTGTCCCTGGAAAACGCGGGAACGAGGATTCTTCGTCTGTTGTTGAAGTATCGTGCTCGATTTGCCTCGAATTGGTGGTCGACGACGGTACCAGATCCAGGGCTAAGCTCCAATGTGGTCACCAATTCCATTTGGGTATTTCAATCCCTTCCTTCATTTTCGACCAATTGATTTCTTTTGGGGATTTTGCATTTCCCTCGATTAGAATCGCTAATCTGATCCAGTTTCTGGTTATAGCTATTCACCGATCCAATTCAATGACATATTTAGACGATAATCAAAGTGTAATTTTCGATGACTTAACAGGCTTTCCCCACTTCCGTTTTTATGCATTATCTAATGCTAGATTTAGACGATAACCCAAGTGAGAGATTTCGAATGAACATTAGCATATGGTAGAACATAGCTTTTATTAGAAGCCTAAATCGCCATGACTCTGCAGTTGTTGTATAAGGATGAGGATCCAGGAAATGTGAATAAGGTGACGTCTCTAACAAATGTGGGTAGTATCTTGTGATTCGGTTTCTTCTTGCTCTGGTTCGCAAGTTTCTTTTTTATGTGGCTGCTGGATTTTGTTGCTATATACGGCTTTAGCTTTAGCGGCCTTTTTTTGGTTTCTGGCAGATTGCATTGGATCAGCTTTTAACATGAAAGGAGCCATGCAATGCCCTAACTGTCGGAATGTCGAAAAGGGTCAGTGGTTGTATGCAAGTGGGTCTGCTCGGCCGTTTCCAGAGTTTGTCATGGAAGACTGGGTCCCCGAAGACGATTTGTATGGTTTAAGTTATCCGGAAATGGTAAAAGCTCACTACTTTGTGCAACCATATATTTTCTTTTCGTGTACATGAGAACTGTGCTTTTATCATACAACCCGTTGATTCTATCAACTATGTGAGATCGTTTTTCCTAAAAATTTCCGGTGTTTGCAGCAATATCGGGTCCATTGGTGCCCCTTTGGTGAACTCTCTCAAGCAGCTTCTTTCGAGTAAGCGTACACCTTTACCGCGATTTTGCCATTATCTTGATTTTGCTACTGCAAGAGAATCCTCTTGGTCCTTACAACCCGAAAGCTTGAATTGACTTCTCCTTAAGTGTCCTTTCCTTATTGTTTCTATGCCTTTGCTGTGTGTTTCAGGGAACTGGAACCTGCAACCACTACATGTAAGTCAGACTCTGATTGTTCTCTATATGATCATTTCATTTTGTCTAGCAAACCCGTTGATAATATTACATGGCATTTTTTTCTTCTCTTCCTTAGATCATAATGAGTTCCATGGACACCACGCGGGTGCTGTGAATCATCCATATCTTGCATACGTTGGACCGGGCCCAGCCGCTACCCCGAGAGCTAGCGATAACACAGATGAGCATCCCTGGAACAGCCACTCTAATGACCACTTTCACCAGCTTGCTGTTGCTCCCCAGTTTCATCATCACCACTCCCCATCATTTTCTCTACCCGGTGCTCATGTGGTTGATGGTGAAATCGACTCCTCAGCAACACGGGGCAATTCTCATCTGCACCCATTTCTCTTTAGTTACCGGTTAGCATCTCATTGCTCTCTACATTCTCAACTATTTGCAGCAAGTTTTCGAGTTTTTCTGTTTGGGCACTGTAGGTCTAATCCAAGAACCTCACCAGCAATTAACGCTCACCAAGGAAGCAGCACCCAAATGCGTGAACACCTTCACACACAGCATCATGGTTTTAATCATCAGAGGCAACATCATGCCAATGGTCCCAATCTCACATCGCCTCTCATCTCCGTGACAAGGCGGGGATTACCGCTGCCGCCACCGATGCCAGATCAGAACGTCGGATTCTTCATTTATCCACCACCGAGCTCATCAGGTGGACACCATGAACCAGAAACCGATCAATTTCATGCTTGGGAGAGAGATTGGTTTCCACATTTCCCTGTCCTGTCGAATCACCGCACGATCTCTAGCTTCTGGCACAGACACTTGTGAGAGAAGAAGTGTGTCTGAACTCCCAAGTCGCTTGGAAGTATTCAATCAGGCGTACGAACAATGTATAAAAGAAAACTGGGGACTTGTTTGATCGATCAAAACTTGTTTATGATGTAACTATAACTGGTTTCCAATGTACATTGTGAGCTTTCCAGGAACACGTGGTTATTAAAAACACAAGATTTCAACGGAATCTTGCCAAAATTCGAGCAGTTACGTTTCCAGGTTGGATGGAGTTAAAACTGAATAAATGTTGCAGATATCCATAATTCAGTTGAAAAGAGTATATGTCTCAAGGTATGTTGCAACTCAAAGTTGAGACAATGAACATGAAACGAAAGCAGAACATCATTCAATAAAATGCAAACTGAAAAACGATCAGGGAGTTTTGAACAACATACAAAGTCTTCCATGAACCTTATTTATTCTTCTTTGTAAACTTGGAGGAGGATTGTTGACTAGTGATGGGTATGAGTCCCATCCCCTCCTCCTTCTTCACCTTTCCTCGAGGCTGCTCTTAGTTTACGCTGCTCCTCCTTGTATATCCTGTTTCTTCTTTGAAACTGCAACAGGTACACAAACAAATGCCTCATAATCAGTCCAGTTACGAATCAACTGCCACTTAAAACTATGTTCACTGCAATGTTCATATCATCTAAAGAAACCACTGGTCATAAAACAGTAGCATCGATATTGCAGTTTTAATCTCCGGAAAACACATGCTATATTTATAGAGGAAGAGGCAAGAGACCAAATGTAAGGGGTATAATTTTCCAATGTCTCCGCAAACGAGTTATAGTAGCATCTAGCATTAGTAAACCATAACGATTTTGCAGACAGATGCACCCCTAATCAGGTAGACAAAACTGACTCGTTTCCGTTTTGGTCGAACTGATCTAGGGTTTTCTTCAAACCGGAAACAGTGGCTAACATCATAACCATCAAATCAATGAAAATTCTTCAAGCAAACAGAAGGAATCCGAAGAAATGGTACCTCTTTGGAATGGTGGAGACACTCGAGGTAATCTTCACGAAGAAGCGAGCAATCCTTGGGCTCTCTGCAGTGAGACATACATTCACTGAAATCCATCCAGAAATCGTAGCATCTCCCTTTGTTTCCTGTTATTCCCCATCCCGACGCCATTTCTCTCGAACCCAGGAGTTTGATGGATACGTTGGTCAACTTTGCCTGATTTGATTTCCAAGGACACGAAACGGTTCGGGTTTCCTCCATTGGGTCCCCGGGCGACCCGAACTATTTTTCTTTTAATTAATGGGCTATAAGTGGGCTGGTTCAGTTAGTTGCATTTTTTTTGTGGGTTTTCAATTTTTTCATTGGCGGCACTTTTTGCCCTACTTCCCATAACCTTAGTGGGACCCGGATTCGTACGGTAATTCGCGGCAAGCTCTCAAGTGTGCGTGGAGCAGCATACACCCGCACAACAACGGAGATCTCATTTGACTAGTCACTCTCTAAGTCAACGCTTTTTCTAGAAAGCTGAGTGTATACTAGCCGCAGCAGATCCACGCTCCCCGAGGGCTCTAAAAGCGTCCTAGACTGCAGGTGACTGGCGTAATACTGCGTAGTAGAGACGAAGAGAGAGAGGGAGGTATCGAGAGAGTTTTTGACGACAATGGCGGTTTCTTCACCGACTTCGTCTTGCAACTCTTCGGAATCCTTTCCGCTACCCTCGTCAAACTTCGCTTCGCTTCCGGTTGTGGCGATGAAGAGGAAAATCATCGAGAAAATCCTCGAAAATCGCGTCACTCTCATCGTCGGCGAGCCGGGTTGCGGTACGTGCCTTCGCTTGGTATCTTCACTGCTTTGTTCCTTCGTTATTCTAATATGCGTTGCCGTTGGCTTCGTCTCCGTCTATTCTGCTTTTGTTGATCACTCGTTTTGTTTCCTTTTTTTTTTTTGTTTGCTCCTAGGGTTTTGTAACAACTCATATTTGAATGTTGTCTATGAATGGATGGTTCATTTGATTCGTTTCTATCTTACGTTTGTAAAACTAGGACAATATTTAGCTTTCGTGCGGCTTTCAACTGTTTTTATTGTAATGAATATCTGGATTTCGACGTATCTCATCCTTCTTCTGGTTACTCGTCCTTCATTTTCCACATTTTGTTTCAGGGAAGAGTTCGCAAGTTCCACAATTCCTTCTGGAAGCAAACATGGCACCCATTCTGTGTACTCAGCCAAGGAGATTTGCCGTTGTAGCTGTTGCTAAGATGGTTGCAAAATCTCGTAACTCTGATTTAGGTGGAGAAATTGGTTACCACATTGGACATTCAAAGATATTGACTGAAAGGTAACTATGACACACGAGTCTCACTGCATTATCGTATCCATTATGGAACAGTATTCTCTTTTTAGTATTTTCCTTGTGTCCGCGTTTTCAGGACAAATGTAAACTAATGATATCTGCCTTTTTCCTCTTATGCTGACTTTTATGCTAATCTTCTTCTTTTTTGTTGCACGCAGCTCGAAAATTCTGTTCAAAACTGCTGGAGTTCTGTTGGATGAAATGCTAGACAAGGGGTTGAATGCACTAAAGTACAAGGTTATCATTCTTGATGAAGTGCATGAAAGATCTGTGGAGTCCGACCTTGTTCTTGTCTGTGTTAAGCAGTTTCTCATGAAGAATAATGACCTCAGGTTACAACCCTAATCTATAATATGATGTTCCACTTGGTTCTTAAACTGTTCCACTTGGTTGTGTTTGCTGATGAAAGAGAAATCGCTTCATACTATTCCGGTTCATTGCTTCAACCGTGTAATTACCTAAAAAGTTTGTATTGAGATCAAGCTCGTTAAAGAGGTAATGTGAATTTTTTACAGGGTGGTCTTAATGTCTGCAACTGCTGATATAACAAGGTACAGAGACTACTTTAAAGAACTCGGCAGGGGTGAAAGGGTAGAAGTGGTTGCTATTCCTAGCCCTGACCAGAGAACAATTTTCCAGAGAAGAGTATTATATCTTGAGCAGGTTAAACTTTTTGGGATTATGTTTGATGTTTTTTGCTCTTTAGGAAATTATTTAATTATCCAACTTATTTTCTTCCACTTATAGCTTCTTATAAATGTCTACTTTTGGTGATCTATCTTTCCTTTGCTGGAGGATTTTGCTTCATTGTTGCTTGGCTCTCCCCACCCCAATGTGAGACAAGAATTTCATACATTGGATCTCTTTCAATCCTGGAGATGAACTAACAAGCTATGCTATAAAATTAGAATCCTGTTGTTTCCATCTAGGGCTCAAATGAGTAAGTTCAGTTTTTAGCGAACGAAAATATTCATGCTTATCATAGTATGCTTACTAGTAGAACTAATTTAGAATATTTCTAACAGTTGTGGTACACTGCCTAGAACAATGATGTTACACATTATGAAAGCGAAACAATGGAAATTGTTCTTGGAGTGCAACCATCACTTTCACCTTGGTGAAAATACCAAATTTTCCGGGTCCATCAGAGTATTTGTGGAAGGACTTGTATGATCTTTTTTGCCTGGTTTTCTTATTTGACGGAGAGCCTCTCTCTACTAATTAAAAGTGACAATGTTTCATGAAGCAGGTTGCAGGATTGCTTGGTGTGAGTTCTGATTTATCAGCTTACTGTCCTGGCCCAAGTCCTTCTTCAGCTGATACTGAAATCAAACCTGAACTGCAGAATCTTATTCATAAACTCATCTTATATATTCATGAAAACGAACCAGACATTGAAAAGAGTATTATGGTTTTCCTTCCAACATACTACTCACTTGAGCAGCAGTGGTATCAATTGGTACCCTTTCACGCATATTTTGAGGTTCACATATTGCACCGAAGCATTGACACCGAGCAAGCCCTGGCGGCTATGAAGATATGCAGATCCCGTCGCAAGGTTTCTCTTTTAACATTTCATGTTTCTTCTTCCTTGAGATTTGTGCATTATTTCTGTGACCTGCAGGTGAGGGGACTCAACTAAAATCTAGATAACTAGAGAAGATCTTGATTTAAGAGTGATACAAATACTTATATTTTTCACATGTAGGGTGTTAGACGTCTTGTGTGTTCAGACATCATTTTGTTGAGCTGGTGTAGTTTTGTACTTGATGAGATGATTAAATTTTACATTCCATTTCAGTTTAAATGTTGTTGTACGTTTTAGAGTAGAGGGCATATTCTTGGGGAGGCATCAAACTCGTGATGGTGCAATTTCGGCTTCATTCAGTTGGAACGACCATTTTGTGGACTTAGTGATTTCATAATTAATATAACTTAGACAAACTATTATTCTCAGGTAATATTGGCTACAAATATTGCGGAGTCTTCGGTGACAATACCCAAAGTAGCCTATGTCATTGACTCGTGCCGGTCTCTGCAAGTGTTCTGGGATGCATCCAGGAAAAGAGATGCAGTTCAGCTTGTTTGGGTCTCTAGATCTCAGGTATTGCTGGAATTTACCATTAATGGAACAAAAGTCGATGTCCTAAATTTAGTTTCTTATGTGGAGTTATAGGCTGAGCAACGTAGAGGGAGGACAGGTCGAACATGTGATGGTGAGGTGTATCGCCTGGTACCAAGTGCATTCTTCAACAAGCTCGAAGAGCATGAGCCCCCAGCTATACTTAAGCTGTCATTGAGACAACAAGTTCTCCATATTTGTTGTACAGAATCCAGAGCCATTAATGACGCAAACGGTAATACTTTAGAATTGTACAGAGAACTTCTTTTTAATTGATCAGATCAAACTTGGTCTTCTGATGCTGCATACATACTTATCACATAAATTTCCTATTACATATTCCCGTCTGGCCTGAAGAATGCTCTGTAGATATAGTAATTGAACATCAACAATGAGATACCTTAGATGAAGCTAAATGCTTATGGTGGAAATATTTTTTCATTATTCTTAAAAAATGGGTGCCTATATGATTTACGAATACAATAGATTGAAACTATAAGACAGTATCTATAATGTATTTGCGTCTGTCTAATCAGTTTCCGTTGGTTAAATTGAATTTTATTGTTTTTTATAATGTAGCGTTGCTGGCAAAAGCTATGGATCCACCAAGCCCAGACGTCATTGATGATGCAATGAGTATGCTATTAAGCATACAAGCATTGCGGAAATCGCATAGGGGACGCTACGAGCCCACATTTTATGGACGTTTGCTTGCTAGCTTCCCGTTATCCTTTGATGCATCCATTCTCGTCGTCAAGTTTGGTGAAATAGGAATGCTAAGAGAAGGGATTCTATTAGGTGTCCTGATGGATACCCAACCGCTTCCTATCAATCATCCTTTTGGAGATGATTCACTGGTATTTCCTATTGGTGAATTATTTCTGCAAGTCTGCATGCCTTTTTGATCATGTTGTTAAACATCGACACCTATGTCTTCTTTTACAGTTTCTGGAGTATGTTGACCACTATCTTGGTGGAGATAGCAGCAAGACCATTTCTGGTAGCAGGAGGGAGGTGGTACTCATGGCAAACCTATGTGCTTTTCAGTTTTGGCAGCGGGTCTTTAAGGTAATAAATAGTTTCGTCATATTCCTAAAGAGAACTAGCTTTTATTCTTGTTGGTCTTACCAGTGTTTCTCTCCTTGAAGGATAAGCATCGTCTTGAAAACTTGAAACAACTTCTGTCGAAGGAAAAAGACAAAGATCTCAAGTTGAAGTTTCCTGAGATTGAACAAGAGTGGTGTGATTTCCACAATATTGTCCGCTCATCGTTTTATCATGTGTCTGAGATGTGTAAGTTCATGGTGTATCATCAACTATTTCTCTGATAAGCTATCCATTTTACCATGGAGAACAATTTATAAATATATTACCATTTCTAATAGCCTTTTTTAGTTTTCTCCATTTTCTTCTGCCCCTTTATTGGAGTTTTTCCTGTTTTTCAGATGAAGATGTACTTAGCTCATTTCATCGTTTCAGACCTCAATTCATCAGTTCTTCTGATTCTCTACCAGCCTATTACGATCCATATGAATTTGATCACACGTGCTATGTTGAGTGCCAGCCCTCTGAGGATAGATATCCACACTCTGAGGATGAAGATAACAATCAATCCCCCCTTGAAGTAAGAAAATGTGTATCGGTGCCATTTGTTCCTCCGAACGCATTCCAAACTAATGCTATTGCAAAAAACGTGGTCAATATTATCAAAGAGGTATTCATTTCCCGACCTTGTTTCTTGTATTTAGCATTGGCGTTTACAGGCTTATTGATCTTCTCGTTGTGCCTAGTTTGTCAATGATAAGAGTGTGGTGGATGCTAGAGCTGGAAACAATGTTTCTTCTTATAGTGTATTGATCTTTTACAGTTTCCATTTGCCACAGATAAGAACTCAATGCACACCATCTGATAATGGACATGGAGCAATCGAACCTGAGGATTACGCTGAGGATCAGGAGGTCCCTGTCTGTGTATATTTTATAAATGGATCTTGCAACCGAGGTGACCGGTGCACGTTCTCTCATACTCTTCAGTCAACAAGGCCAGCCTGCAAATTTTTCGCGTCATTGCAGGTGCATAAATCTTTACCATCCTAGTTGGGTTATCTTCAGTTTCTGTGCTAATGAGTTGGTTTTGCAGGGATGTCGAAACGGAGAATCGTGTTTGTTTTCCCATGCCATGCGACGACGGGCAACATCATACTATTCTCCTCCCCCATGCCTTCCAGAAAAAGATGACTCTTCCACGTCGCCTCTTCTGGATTTATTTCCAACTTCTTGTGAGGGATGTATCCTTGTGTTCGATGACTCTGACATGCATTTCACTTCAAGTATAGCCAACCGTTATCCGTCCTGGAGAATACTCTCAACGTCATCTTCTTCACAGACGCTTTTCTGTGATTCATCACTTGCAGACACAAGAATCTTCTGGGGTCTCAATCACCCCTACCAAACCATCATCTCAAAAGCAGGAGGGGAGAACCCAATCCCATGGAATGAAGTGAAATGCGTGCTGTGGTTCCTTAACCCAGACAGCTACGAGGAAACTCCTGAGAGACAGAAAACTATTCTGCAGAATTTCTTCGAGTACATGGCAATCAGAATACTCGGGGATGCTCTTTACGAAGTCCGAGTAGTTCTCACTATGAACAACATCAGATTCTCACAGTTACAGGTAAAATAGTCTTGTTGCTTTTTTCATTGTTTTGGCCACTCCAATCATTTTTTTTTTGTCTTAAGGTTGAGAAGCTAGCAAGAGACAGCTTCTTCTTCCTTGGAGAGTCTTTCCCGCACAATTCAATAAGCTTTGGTGAATTCGCAGACACATTAACCATCCAGAAGCCTATGCTAGTCTCCAGACCAATCTCCTATGTCTTTGATCTCCATCCGCCTACTGACATCCAGTTTGGTGACTACAGCTCTCTTCTTCACAAGGAATGATCTCATGGTGACTAAAAAAGAGCCTACCTTGTGATACTTTTGTCTGTCTATAAACCCAATTAGCTCTAGCTGGCTTTACTTTTGTCTTCGAACTTATCCAGACTCTCAACTCCACTGGAGTAGATATATATCTTTTGATGATTGAAAATGGTGATTTATTCTGCATCCTGGGGTTAAATTCTTATTCAATCTTTACACGACATAAGGTTTTTCACCATCTCATCTCATCTATTCTATCTTCTGATATTTTGTTGTCTTTTTATTCAAACCATACTCATAACTAACCCTGATACCAGAACAAATGTGGTTAGGTCGTGAATTTGGGTTAACATATAAACTCAGTGGGCTCCATCATTTTCAATGCGAAACACATCATCATAAATAAGAATCAACCGGTTTAGATAACGATATTGCAACCGGTCCATTTTTGGGTATTGAATGAATTGATTCAGACCCGTGGTATATATATAGCTATAATTGTGAAACGATTCCAAAATGTTCTAAAATTTCCCTCTTGCTTCAAGAAAAACAATAATCAAATTCATAACATTAAATGATTAGGGGATCAAAAATTAAGCTTAAAGAATTACCAATCCGTCGACTCCAAGTGACTTTTGATGCTCTTTAAACTTTCATTATTGCTTCTCACCTTTCTCTTGCTTCCTCTGCAACCCTCTTTTGATTTGCCTCTTTTCTTTACCGTGTTTTATTGCTAATCCAATAATTTTACAGTTTTTTTAATTTATAAAATAACAAGTTATGTTAGGTCATTATATTATAACAAAAACTATAATAATAATTTTTCGGAGGTTGTGGTAGTTTTCCTTAAAAGGGTAAAAGAAATTGAAACCGAGGTTCTAAACTACCCCATTAGACCTACACCCAGAAATGACTAAAAGAGTTAAACCATCGAATCGAAATAATGCTTAATCGTTTGTAATGATTACTACAAATGGAACGCCCCTTACTCTAAAACTTCAATTTCACGTCCCAGTATCTTAATTTCAAAGGTTAAGAGTTAATCCTTAATTACAAATTTAAAAGTTATTATTAACCCCATCGGCTTCTTCCTGTATTTATATAGTCCCTCTCTCTCTCTCAATCTCTAAAATATCTTCCCAATTTCTTAAAGTTTGGATCTTTCTTCCCAGAAACAAAAAACAAATGAATTCGTTTATCACGTTTACGCTTCTCTCTCTTCTTGTGGCACTATACACAAACCCGTCGTCAGCCTCCGGACGCAACCACACAGACGATACAAACGCGTGTGGCGTAACGCGGTACAGCAGATACGTGAAAACCGCGTGTAGCGTAACGCGATACCAACGGCTGTGCGTCCGAACGCTATGGCCGTTTGCGATCGTGGCAAAAAACAACTCGAGCAAGTGGGCCCGAGCTGGCGTGGCGGTGACCATAACGGACACGAAACAGATCCTAAGACTCTTGCTCAGAACGCGGCGTTCGGCGGTTGGGAAACGCGAGAGAATAGCGTTAGCGGATTGCCGAGAGCTGTTTGTGGACTCACTCGACAATCTGTACAAGTCACTCGCCGTGCTCCGGAAACTGGACGCGGATGGGTTTCAGCGGCAGATGAGCGATCTCGCCACGTGGCTAAGCGCCGCACTCACG
The DNA here is from genome assembly GCA_900406395.1 of Kernera saxatilis. NCBI lineage: Eukaryota > Viridiplantae > Streptophyta > Magnoliopsida > Brassicales > Brassicaceae > Kernera > Kernera saxatilis. The sequence continues at coordinate 17,157 of OVAY01001077.1, forward strand.
GATGAGGACACGTGTCTCGATGGATTTGAGGAGGCCTCGGTTCAATCATGGACGGTCAGGATGATTCAGAGGAGGGCCACCAGGTGTATGCACTTATGCAGCAATGCCCTCGCTCTCCTTAACAAGCTCGCTTATGATGGCTTGTAAATTGTAATCTATCTACTACGCTTCCAATTTTTTAATTATACCCTTTATTAAGAAACTTATTAATTATCAAATCATATGATTGCGGTCCGGTTAATTACTCGCGGAGCTTATCATGAATTCATGATTTCATAATAATTACTCCGCTTGGCTTCCGTTTATTTATTTTTATGTTGCAAATGTCTTCTTTTTTAATTTCGCTTTTGTTTTGTATATATAATAATCTTATATCCAACCATTTTGTCATTCCGTAAGTTAAATGACAAAACAATAAAAGAAAATGTTGTTTTCAACTACATTTCAGAAAATCATTTAATTTATTCCACAAGTTTATTTTCCCTTTTTTAATGATTTTTACATACCAAAGAAGTATTTTATTAGTGAGTTATGTATATATGTGTAATACATATACTTAATATAAGCAAGCAGCATAATTTCGGATAGTAACACAACAGTAAGACAAACTTGTAATTAAACTGCATGACATGGTCATATGTGTTATTACATTAGTGTGGAATAGGAATGTGATCAATAATTTATTGAAGCCCAAAATGGGGTGGGGGAATGAATAGTTGATTTGCTAGTGAAGCCCAGATTCGAAATTGACAGGCTTATAGTATTTCAGATATATATATATATGAAGCCCAATATGCGGATTCAGCTTTCTTCTATCTGCCCATTTCGTCCAATCCAAAAAAAAGACAAGTTGAAGTCGGTGTCAAGTGTCAACCTCGTGACTACTCCTCCCATCTCCTAAGACCGCACAAATTACTTTTTTCTTTCACAAAAACTTTACAACATATATTTAGTTTACTCATGTAGTTAATCGGTGAGATAGTATACCTTCAACAACGGTTCACCCATTGAGCAATTTTATTATTTAGCTTGGCATTAATTCGACTTATTACTTTACTCTATCATCAATAATTTTACATATATGCATCTAATATTATTAAAATGGTCCAATCATTGAATGTTGTTGAACCCAACTAACGTATTTGATTTCTATATAACAAAAAATTAAGTAGCATCACAATCAGGCACAATAGTTAGTACATCCAAACTCTCTAATAAAGCCAAGTCATTGCTTGTCATGACGCACGTACATCTACTGCAATCATTACAAACATAATTATAATTGAAGAATATCCGATAATCATCAATTTAATACGTACAGCAACTACATAATTTGTTTTATATAATCTATGAAATAGTTAAATACTCTTCCCATCTCACAAAATACTAGTATTGTTATTTTGATTAACTTAAACGCAATGATTTAAAGCGTTGTTAAGACGTACTTCCTACATATATAACTAGGTTTTTAGCTACGAAAAAAAATCAGCGTAGAAATTTTATAATCTAGTGTTTTCTATCTGTACTTAATCTCTGAATTTATTTAATGTGCGAGTAATAGAAAAGAAACAAGTAATACATGAGGATTTTATATTATTAAAGGTATGATATTAAAACATAAATCACATTAATTAAAGGTAATACAAGCGGATCTTTTTGTTTGGGTGCTAATATGAGGATCTAAAATTCTAAAGTGGCGGTGCAATAAATTTCAAAAGTTTTTATCACTTTTTTGTTTTTTTTGTAAAGAGGGCAAAAAGGTGGCGCGGCAGAAAGACGCTCGAAAATGGGGAGAGTGCAGAAAACGTGGGAGATAATAGCAGAGCTCCACGTGGCATTATTTTAGTCAACGACCAATCCCCTCTCTGTCTTCTCCAACGTGCGACCCTCCTCTCTCTCGTGGTCATTTTCGTCTTTTCTATTGTTCCCACTTCCATACTATTAATTACTAATCTATTATGTATGTTCTCATAATGCCAAAACACAACATTACTCTGGTAATTACAACATTTGCCAACAAATATCAATAATCTTAACGACAATTTATCCGGTAATTAATGTTTATCCCACTAGGATTCTATGCATTTTCATAAAACGAAACAATAGAAAATCAGTATGGTATTACTATATTGCACATTTATTAACTTAGGATAAATTATTCAAGACGTAGAAGAATATTTTGTTGTAAAAGGTAGATGTAGAAGAATATTCTTGGTGAGATCTAATGACATATTTAGCATGTTATTAAAAGTATACTTATTTATTATATTCAAATGTGAGTTGCATTTACGCAATAGTGGTCTTTATTGACTAGTTGTTGCTCTTTTGTTTTTATAAAATATGAATCTTTTAGAACTATAAGTTTCAGTCCAGAATACATCAGAATTTTCGTTCGATTGAATCTTTTCTTGTTTTTAATATAATAAAAACTATATGAAGCGGACCCAGAAATGAAATCAAAACTAATTCCAAGAACTAAATGTCTTTCGCTTTAAAAATGAACTCTAACCCTAATCGAATTTGACTTTAAAACGAAATCATAATCAAATTTGTGCCAATCCGGTTTATGTTATTTTGCTTTTTTTTTGTTATATTTCTTTCTATACCCCCGAAAAAATCATCAAAACTAGGATTAATCAAGCATTCTTATGCATGTATGTGTGTTGAATTGTCACTATTCGGCCAACCTGGGTTAATTTTAAAAAACATCTAAATATCGCCTCTCTTTGTCCATTACCGACACCAAATCTCTGTGTTCGGTCATATGATTCGCTACTTGCTTCAGAAACTCTAATTTTCATCATTTTTATTCGTTTTCTTTCTCAACAAACTTATCTACGCTTTATTTATATATTTTTAGAAATTTATGTTCAGATGGAAAGCACATATAAGATAATTTATACTAAGAAGATATATATCAATCGAGTCATTGCTCATTAATTTCAAATTCAAAGCTCATAAATCATTACTAATGAGTGGATTGCCGATCCTAAATGGAATTCAACCTAAAATATACTCCATTAGAATAGACATCATCTCAAAAATTGAGTTAAAAGTTCATGAATCTTTACATGATATCAAAACTCTATCACCGAAACAAATATCATAGGATATATATTATTTAGTTGTTCTGATATGAATTCCTTACCTGCACATATACAATGATGGCCTAAATACCATTAATTAACTAAAACTAATACCTAGTTTGTCAGCATTCTATTCCAACCTAACTCATAAAGGAAAAAAAGTTATGATAAAAAACATGTTTGTAAGTACAGTAACAATACGCTTGTACTAAGAATACAAAGTTTGTATCAATAAGACCAGAATTCACATTTTTATTCCACCTAAAACGTTGTTATGTCACATTTCTCATCAAAAAATAAAAACGTTATGAATGTGAATTTATAAAACTGTTAAGAAACGTTTAGTACGAGTATAGGGCAACGTTTTAGGTGGATGATATTTATAAATATTTTTTGTTAGGTGAATCATTAATGGGAATTTTTTTTTTTTTTTTAAAAGAAATAAACGTTGAAATCACTCAAAATTGTCATCAAATTGGCTTTGCGCGCCAATTAGGCGCTTATTGACTTTCTTAAGGTACATTACTCTACTTAATGAACTCTATAATACATTGTTTCGTCGTTATGATTATTATATTTAATTACAACGGAAGTTAGAAGTTCGAATCCGGCGGACCAACATTATACCAAATTTAAAACTATGATTTACTAGGTTGAGAACCTGAAAACGTCCGACGAATTCTATAAATCTAAAATAGTTACTACGCAGTACTAAATGGTCGATATAATAATATTAAAAAATAAAATATAACCTTAATATGCTAGCTAATTGTAAAGCTAATTTCGTCGAGTCTGTTAAGCTAATTGTTGGTAAAATATGTAAAAGCTTACATATTAAGTAGTTTCATGTTTTTCTTTTTTTTTTGTGTGTGTGTGTGCAACTAGCAGTTTCATGTTCAATAACAAAAACAATTGATGGGCAGGTTCAGATAAAAAAAAAAAAGGAAAAAAATGATGGTGACAGGGACTGGTTTGTAAATATTTTGTGGACAGTTTCCAAATCATTTTATTTTAGACAAGCTTTAGAAAACTTAATTTAGTTATTCTCAATGACAATGAATACAAAAGTTAAAATTTGTACAAAGATCTAAGAAAACGCAAAGAAAATATCTCTGGTTGCCAAAAAAATATCAGTATTTATATATTTTTAAACTACTTATTTAATTATTTAAAGACATCTTTTATATTAAAAAAATATTGTAATTGGTGGTCAAGAAATGGACGAAGATAGGAGTAATCAATGTCCGATTTTGAAGAATCGTTTACTTTTCAAATCTGAAAAACGCCTAAAGGAGTAGTAATTGTAGGGGCATTATCGTAATAAAATCAAAGGATGAGCCTCAAACTGAAAGGGCCTCTTTCTACTTAAATACAGAAAACCAATTCGCATTTCACTCGCGTCCTAAGGTCGACTCAGTCTCCGGCGAGTTCGACTCAGAAATCCGAGAAATTCTCATACAATTGATTTCCCTCTTGATCTCGATCGTCGCTGATTCCAGATTTGAAGATGGCGTCGGAGCTGACATACCGGCGACACGAGACGGAGCAACCCGAAGCGCAAGCATACTATCCGAAGCCAATCAAGCCGTGGTTCGTAGCGAATCGTCCGATCCGTTACATGCTCCGGGAACAGAGACTCGTCTTCGTTCTCGTCGGCATTGCAATCGCCACATTAGGTTTCACGATTTTCTCTCGATCCTCCAACCAACCGATTCGCTACGCGGATCCGCTTTCCGGATACGGAATGCGATCATCGGAATCGTCGCCGTATCAGATTCAGAGGAAAGCTAGCATGGAGTACATGAGCCGGATCGGGTCGGCGGGCGGCAAAATCCCTCTGGGTCTGAAACGCAAAGGGCTGAGGGTGGTGGTAACCGGTGGGGCCGGTTTCGTGGGGTCTCACCTGGTGGACCGCTTGATCGCGAGAGGAGACAACGTGATCGTCGTCGATAATTTCTTCACGGGTCGTAAGGAAAACGTGATGCACCACTTCGGAAACCCGAATTTCGAACTCATCAGGCACGACGTCGTGGAGCCGCTCCTTCTAGAGGTTGACCAGATCTACCATTTGGCGTGCCCGGCTTCTCCGGTTCACTACAAATTCAATCCCGTCAAGACTATAAAGACGAATGTGGTGGGGACACTCAACATGTTGGGTCTAGCGAAACGAGTCGGTGCCAGATTTCTCCTGACGAGTACCAGCGAGGTCTACGGCGATCCTCTGCAACACCCTCAGGTTGAGACTTACTGGGGCAACGTTAATCCCATCGGTAACTATCTTTCTTCATCGTTTTATTCATTCTGCTTTCTTCATCGGAATCTGTTTCTACAACACATTTTGACGCCTAAAAAGCGCACGTTAGCAGAGAGTAGGCGTATAGAAACAGATGCTCTTTGTGCTTCTTTTCCGCTCAGATCTGGTCAAACCGTAAATAGTGGGTCCCTTCATCGTACGCCTCTGAGACGTAGACGCGTCCGCAGAGGATATTTCCACTTCCCCATCTCCTTAATTTGACGCTTTTACCCCTCGCGGATTAATTATTATTAGTCTTAGTCGTCGTCTTGTCTCTTGGTCCATTAATTAATTAATTATCCTCGATTCCTTTTCTGTTGATGGCACAACTGAAACAGGTGTTCGGAGTTGTTACGACGAAGGGAAACGTACGGCGGAGACTTTGACCATGGACTACCACCGGGGCGCTAATGTTGAGGTCTGTCTTTTTATTTTTTTGGCTCTCTTCATAATCGTTGATAGAAAATACTCAATTAACAAAAATTGTCTGATTACCAACAGGTTAGGATTGCTCGGATCTTCAATACCTATGGCCCACGGATGTGTATCGATGACGGTCGTGTGGTTAGCAACTTCGTCGCGCAGGTGGGGATTGTAGATTATTAGTAATGCAATTGGCATAGATGAGTAAAATCAATGATTAATAATAAAAGTCTTAAGTGTTATTTACTTTATTAAGTAAAGAAATGGTAATGATTGAGCAGGCACTAAGAAAAGAGCCATTGACTGTTTATGGTGATGGTAAGCAGACAAGGAGTTTCCAGTTTGTCTCTGATCTGGTAAGCCCTTTACTTTTTCCTCCTAAAGTATACAATTTACAATTAAAATAAAAAGCACCGAAAAGTTCAATTCAATGTAGCCCTACTGCTTCAAATTTGCCAAGACAACACCTTTTCGTTCAATTGTTTGTTGTTACTTTCATGAGGTATGTTTCAAAAGATTTATTTCTATTTAGTGCAAAACAAACAACTCTATACGATAAGATTTGTGACCAGGATTCACTAAGTTGATGTGGAAAAGGATTATCTGAGGCCATAATAAAATGGTTTTGCTGTATACAATGTGGCATTAACTCTGGGGATGGATTGGTATCAATATCACATGACCGAGAGAAGGACCAAAACTGTGGTTTTAGATGTTTATTATAGCATGTCCTTGTTTTCTTGAGTTGAAAACATCACCTTTCTTTCTGTCTCTCCATTACCTTACATTGTTATTTATTGTGTACTGATAAACTTGAATGTGATAGGTGGAGGGTCTGATGAGGTTGATGGAAGGAGAACATGTTGGGCCATTTAACCTCGGTAACCCTGGTGAATTCACAATGCTCGAGCTTGCGAAGGTCTCTCTCTCCCTCTACTCTGGTCTCTTGTTACATATATTTACATGATTTTCTGAAAATCTTATCTTTGTATCTGACCCAATGGTGTTGTGGGTGCGCAGGTGGTTCAAGAGACGATTGACCCGAACGCAAAGATAGAGTTTAGACCCAACACAGAGGACGACCCACACAAGAGGAAACCAGACATCACAAAGGCCAAAGAGCTGCTTGGTTGGGAGCCAAAGGTGGCTCTGCGCCAAGGACTCCCACTTATGGTCAAAGATTTCCGTCAACGTGTCTTTGGCGACCAAAAGCAGGATTCCACCACTTCATCAACAGAATAAGATAGTAGCCACTCATAGAGACAGGACAGCCTCGTTTCTTTCCATTTTTTTCCTTTTGTTTTTGTCACTTTGATTTCCATTATGCTATTCGTGGAGATCGGACCTCACACCGATTTTAAACCTTTTTTTTTTTTTTTTTTAATGCTATTACCCTAGTTTGCTGCTTTGGTAAACTGAACACCGACGAGATCACTGTCAAACACCTCTAAAAAGATCTTGTCACTCCCGTCATGTTCCTCAATATTAACGGAATACGAGACACATAAATGTCAAACTTGGAAGATACTTACTACCTACAAGAAGTTATCACTTTCCGCAACAAACAAGGGACAACATATATGCCTCTCAAGTCTTTCTATGTCTCTCACTTGGGATTCCTGAGGACGATAGTGACCGAGTCTCCACGTAGAAACATCTTGCTTATGAAGCGATCTCTGTTGACCGGAAGTGCTTTCTTCTTGCCTTTTCCAGTTTTCGGAACCTACACCAAAAAAAGGTCATTTGAGACGCAATTACATAGACGAGAACTGATTTGAGCAGAATTCTGTTTACCTTACCTCAGTCCACATCTCTCTGACATTTTCAAGAACCATGTTGCAGTGTCTGTCAAACGCCCTCACTCGCCCAAGAAGTTTCCTGTTGTTCCGGCAATTGATTAACACCTGCATACAAACTTGAGCTCGTTAACAAGAACCACATAAACACACTTTCGTGTACACTATCTGACATCTGTCTCATCTCCTAAGAATGATTCTCTATACCTGAGTGTTGTTCTTGACGCTCATCATCAGAACAGAGAGAGGCCCCGTGTTGAATTCCTCCTCCTCAGTCTTGCCCTGCTAAGAACAGTATCAAGCATGATGACTAGGAACAACATTTGAGGAGAGACTACATCTTCCACGGAAACCAAAAGAGTACCAAACAAGAAGGAAAGCAGTGCAAGATCACCAGCAACATTCAGAACTCTATAGCAATCGAAATGAGAGATTTCCCTAAACGCTTTCTCGTGGAGGAGGAGAGCTTGCAACAACAAAAAATCAGTGAAATCTATAGCGGTTAAGTTCTACTAAAGCACTAAAGAGCCAAAAAAATTGCTGAAATGTTGAAGGAAACACTAGATAAAATTAGGGCTTATGAGAGAGACGAAGCTTTTAACAAATTGATAAAGCAGTAAGGAGGTAAAGATATGCTTACGTTGGTATCCTCTTCCATTGGCCTACTGCGAGTAAAATAGAAAATGAAGAGAAACGCAGTGTGAGAGAAGAGTCTAATTAAGCACGAAAAAAACGGAGACGAAGCTTAGAACCATCGAGATATACCTCATGTTTGCTTGTGGCGAGCTCGTCTCGACAAAGTTCACCGGATTCGTTGAGCCTATCAAAGGTTAAAGAACACGAAAGAGATATAAAAGGACAGATTTCCACACAAGGCAGATGGAAGAAATTAGGGTTTTACCTGATAAATCTCGCTTTCGTTTTCCTCAGATCGAACAACGACGACTCGAAGGTGTACCATGGCGGTTCACAATAGAATTAAATTAGGCCTACGAAACTATTGGGCCCTAAAGCCCTTACGTTTTCTTATAATATATGGCCCATTTAAATCCGTGGCGATTTAATAGCACGCGCTTCTGGTAATTAGGAGAGAGATCTTCCAATATTAAATTCCCCTACTTTCGTTTTGTTTATCTTTTATTAATTTTTAGTTCTTTTGTAAAATTCGATTTTCATTAGTAGCTTTTTTTTTAGGGGTGGTCAACAGTAACTTTAATTTAACATATTCATATGTTACCAATCACACTTGGCTGAAAAGGGAATAGTTTTTCATACAATATATTTTTTGTAACCATGAGACCGACCTTTGATAATCCAAATACCAAATCATGATGACTCAACTCTTTTCCAGATACATTGACTGAGAAACAAATGATTAGATAGCAGATCGAGGAACCAAACGGCCACTGTTCAAGCCACAAAGGAGATTGAAGTAGGACCGTTTAGGTCTCCTTTGACCGTTACTAACGCCGTTAACAATAACCCTTTGGACACTTGGAGTGGTAGTAACTCGTATAGGAGTGACAGTGAGAGAGGCTGAGTCAGCTGTTCGAAGGTCAAGCCAAGTGATGATGTCAGCAAAAACAAGGTCGACGTTATAGTCAGGCTCACCTAACGTCAAAGCGTGCCACATCCCAGGATACAACTTGAGAGTCTTGTCCCTTGAGCTAGCTTTATCGTACAACGCTTTGCTTATCTCTGGATCTGTCACTGTATCTGCTTCTCCGTGTAACACAAAGAAGGGCATTGTTATCTGCAAAATTAAAGACTCTCTTGGTCAAGTGATTTTGTTAGGGTGAGATGAGACCTAAAATAATATTGTAGGAGACATGAACCAATCTACTAATTACCAATTGGTTTTAAATTGAAATCTCATAAAACTCTTAACACTGGTAGTTAAAAATCAACCTCGTCGAGACTGTCTTCGAGGTTCATGCTTGTCCTTAGCATTTCAAGTGCGGTTTTGAGCCTAGGCTTGTCTTGATAAATCAACTTGTTGTTCCTTACCTGCATTTACCAAAAGCAAACCATTTATGACAAATTTACATGGTGAGAGATTATTATATTCCATAGATAGATGGCCAAGACCTCTTCTCGCTTGGCAAGGTCCTTGAAAGCAGCATCGATCACGTCCTTTGTTGGAACTATCTTCCATTTCGGTATGATCTCTTCGACTCTAGTTAACAGATTAATCACCACCGGATGTGGCTTCACCTTCTCAGATATCTGTATTCATAATTAACATATCTGCATTTCATTATCTCCCAAGACTCTATAATCTAAATTGCGAGTGTTTTACTTTTTTTACAGTTTTACCTTACACATTGGAGCGACAAGAATGGCGCCGTTCCAAAAGGAAGGATCTTTTTTGTGAAGCAACAAAGTGACTGCGCCTCCCATGGATTCTCCATACAAGAATCTGCCTTTCTCCATGTACTCCTCTTGTGCTGGCCTCGCATAAAATTAAGAGAATCTCTTCCTATTGATAAATGGAGAAGAAGAGAAGAGACCACTAAAAAGAGATGAATGTCCTTGTCATGTAAATGTTATACCACAAATAGAGGTGTAATAGTCGTAGCAATCATTTACAATGTTCCCAAACTTCTTGATGTAGCAACGAGCTCCCATGGACCGACCATGACCTTCATAGTCCATACCAAAAACCGCGTATCCGGCTGAAGCCAACCTGATTCCGCATTCTAAAACAGAAACATGTATTGGGTCAACATCGGTTTAATTGGCAAAAAAAAACTGATAGAATCAATTTTCTCAACCACCATGCCATAGATCGAAGGTGGTGTTTAGTTCATGCAACAGATAAGAAAACCGATATTGAGAAGAAGTGTTAATTAGTATTGATTTGATAGAGATCGGTTACTCTCGAACCGAGGGAAGGCCAAAAATTAAATGCAATTAAATAAGGTAAAGTGGCTAGGGTCGTTCTCCAACCCACACCAACCACACAGAACTTGTTGACCCACCGGTCATGACTTACTTTTCAGAGGCATTTAAGAAGTATTATTACACATAACCTTTAAATGGTTCTTAGGTCCGCAGTTTAACTAAACAAAAATGTCCGAACATGAATATCTCAAATTTTACTAATAAAAATCTACCTCAAATGATAGTTACAGGTACGAAAATTGTGTAATGAACATGATTTGAATGAAAATTTTATTTTCAAGATCCATGATATGCTACTATCAATGATTCAATATATACATAGGCCCTAATTATAATGCAACAAATGTAAATACAAATATATATTTTTTTAATATTCAGTGAAAACAAATTATTTTTATCAATTGCAAACATAAATTAAAGATTTGCAACGGTTCTACACAGCATCAGATAATTAAATACTTGTTTTCATCAAATATTCTAAATTTAAAATGCTTAACTTACACAGAGAATTAAAAAAACATCAAATGCTATGTGTGGAAAAAAACTTGCTAATTAAATGTCAGTGATGTGCAATATTCATGGAGGAAAAAAAATATATTATTAAATAGTCCTTTGATCTAATGCATTGGATGAAGAAGATGAATTAAAAAAACCTCTCATGGAGTCGCTACACTCCATTCCGTAACCTGCAGAAATAATCAAATTCATTTCATGGGTTATTTTCTGGTTTTTTGTAATTATTTAAATCCTCTCGAGCTCACCAGAAAATATATATAAAAAAACAATTACCATGGCAGAGGAAAACCAGAGCTTTGGGAGAAGACGATGATGGAATCCATCTACAAGCGAACAGCTCAACACCTCTCGAATTTCTTATGTAATCCTGTTTCAATCAAACATCACCTTTCATTCTCATTTTCTAATACTTACTAGACTCTGGATCTGAGGGGGGGGAGAGAGAGAGAGAGAGAGAACCTCGTGGTATTGGAATTCGGACTTCATGTGTATGATCGGAGTTGATGAATGTTTTCCGACCGATGACCGGAGTGTGGTCTCGAGAGGAAACAGAGAGAGAGAGAGAGACGAGGAAGATGAAGATTTCGAGGGCGGTGTAACCAATTTTATAGTGCCACTATTTTTATTTTTTTATTTTTTTCTTTATATGGAAATCCCAATAGTTTTTGACAAATAAAATAGTAAAAAATGCTTTTGGAAATTTAGTGACGTCACACTGAGCGTATGAATTTAGAGACCCCATAACATTGGTCAGACAAATCGACAACAACCTACTCATAAAGTCGAGAAAAATCTTCTACACTAACGTTACCATCATAAGGGCTTATCGACAAAAGTGTCAACACAACACATCCATTTTTTTTTTAATCTGAAGCATCCTGCGGACAAATAAATCTACCCCAAGCGGGAAAGAAAAACAAAAAAACTTCATTTCACGTACGTGTGATCCCAACGTTTGGTAATACCGCCACGAAACGCGCATTGCAAAACGCTAATCCTCTCTTGGAGAATTGTTTCCTTTACACCCTCCATCACTTTCTCCTCCGCATCCATTATCAATTCCAACTCCTCCACAAACTTCAACTTGCTCTGCAGTTTCTTCAGCTGAGTATATAAAGAGAAGCCAAACTATCCGGGTCAAGACACAAACATAGTTGAAAGAGACAAAACCTTCCACCTTAATGTTAGACAACCAACCTGTTGGTCTATTACTCTCGCAGCTAAATGTTCCATCTCTCTTTCTTCTTGATCCGCCAGTATTTTTGCGTTAGCAGCCGCAGCTCCTAGAGCTGTTGCCACAGACGCTCTTATCCTTAAAGCTACCGGTAGATCCTGACGCCCATCTGCAAATATGTAAGGATTACAAATCTAATAGCCTTCATTCTAAACCCGGGAATACGGTCTTGCATCATAACACAAGTTACCTCTGTCTTCTTGCTGTTCCTCCATATCTGTATCTTTGTCTCCATCAGCTCTGTGAAATGTCCAACAGCGAAAGTTTTGGATTAGACTTGACAATGACATGAGAGGCAAAGCCATGAGCAAATTGAGGGGTTGGAGAATCAAACCTGTCAGCTACGGAATTTGTGTAATCACCGGTTTCAAAGATCTCTTTTGGACATGAAGCTTCATCACAAAGAGCTGCAACTGCTGCTTTTGCAGCAGCCATTGTGATAGATGGACCAACTTTGCTTGCCATTGCTGCGACCTGTTGCACAATACATAAAGATGTTATCTGTTGAAAATTATAGTCCACTAGAGTAGAAAGGGCACTCTTTGCTACAGTTTAGGAATCCGAATATCACACTTTATATGGAAGATAATGATTAACACAAGACATATTGGCTAACCTGTTTCATAAGTGAACTATCACTGTCTGATATTAGTGCAACACGTTTCCTTTTTGCTGGAGGCTCATCTTCATCCACGTGATCTTCCTTTTCTTCCCTCGTCTCTGTTTCCTTATGTTCTTGACTGTCAGTATTCATCTGTTCTACAAGATGGGATGGAGACAAACGGTGTCCACTATTTTCATCCTCGGTGGGGATAGAAAAATTGAGTCTTCCAGAAGCAGAGCTCATCAGAAACTCTCCAAATGGGAGCTCAATGAGCTTCGAAATGCAATCTAGTCTACTCTTTGTAGAAACACTTTGTGCAATGAGTTCCCAGTCATCTCCATGTTTCAGCACAGATTCTAGCAAAAGGAGGATCTCTTCCTCGGTCCACACAGCTGCAGCAGAATTCCCAATCAACTTGAAATCATCTGCGGAACTGTTCTCCCCATAGTCTCCATTCTTGAAACACTTTTCGCATAAGTTGACAATATTCTGCCAACATCAAATGTTAGGAAAACAGACAAGAAAAGATGAAACATGCTAATCCATAACAAACAAAAATTACCTTCTTATGTTCATAGAAAGCAGAATCACAACGTTCTCCACAATGCCCACAAAGCATTTCATCACTAGGCTTCTTCACATCACTGAAAACATCTGAATAAGAGGTCAGAGGCGGTAATTTTACGCCAGTCTCAGCTCTTTCCTCAACAAGAGGTGGTGCGGTAATAGGCCTCATCGAATTTGGGGTCGCAGTAACTCGAATCCCAGCAGGACAGCCTTCCTCGATCTTAGCATTATGCTTCCCTTCACTCTCCACCAACAACACATGATCACTTTTCTTCAGGGAGGAGTCGAAATTGATCAATCCCCAATTTTCGAGGAAGAGAAACACTTTCTGAAGCAAATTGACATCGCCCACGAGATACTTGCGGATACTGGTGAACGTTAGCCTCCTAGAAGTGTCTTCCCTGTACTTATTGATAATGAAATCTCTATATTCCTTGTATACCTTGGGGGTTCTAGTGATTGAGCTCTCAGTGAAGAACTCCTCAAACTCGCGTCTTTCAATTTCGTGTATATCATCCCACAAGAACCAGCCTATAAACAACACAAATCCCCAAATCAATTTCAGAAGGGGAAATTCCTCAGAAAACCAAACCCTAGAAAGAAAACACCTAAAATAAAATTATTCGTCATACGGAAACAGTAGAAACCCTAGAAAGCAAAAATCTAAACGATGTTCTTCGATTCAGCGCAGTGAAAGCTTGGTGAGGCAAAGAGAGACGAGCACTAGAGAGAACGGAAGGAGATATACTGGACTGAGCAGGGATGGTGTAGAGCTCCACTTCAGCTTCTGTGCCTTCCATGTCCTTCCCTCCAAATCTATTTGGACGACCTCAGAGATGAATCTATTGCGAATCGCAATGTCAAGCTTGGACGATAAATTAAATATAGGCCCAAGTTCCGAAAACTTGCTGGAACCTTGGAAAAATATATGAAATTCATTTAAAAACCAGGCCCAAACTGTTTAGCTTTTTGTCAAAGCCCAAAACTTGCTCTTTTCTCAAGCCCACTTATTTCAGTCTTTTGTCCAAACCCTGCAGCTCCAAATTTCGCCAAAATTACCCTAATAACGTTATTTTTTTTAATTATTATCAACTTTGTAGAAGAGATACAAGAGAGTTTTTCACCCAATTATAACTTTCGACGCAATGTTAATTAGCTTGAATGATAGTTTCATTGTCAAGTGTAGGTGGTTGAAACCAGAAGGAACTAGATTGAAGAACATAGAAACTGTGATGTCCAAAAAAAAAACATAGAGACGGTCTGAAAACATCCATAAAAAAGAGTTCCAACTAAAAGGGTACTTGAAGAAATAGCTAAACAAAAAGCTCTATGAAGTTTTACGAGTCCGAGCAACTTGACTTTAACTAAAACACGCAAAAAGATCCTTCTTAGGTCATCCTCTGGGCAGCCTCCTTTGCAAGAACCCTTTCCTTTGCCTTTGTCTTTGCCTGAGATTTGGATCCCATTATGCCTCCTCCCCATTTCTTCCTGTACTCGTCGTACTTGTCGTTGAAGTTAGCCTATACACCAAAATCAGAACCAAGTTAAAGATAATAAGAATCTTTCAAGTATATGTTAATTCACCATTCTCTTGTCAAACTAAGCTTAGTACCTTGATGGCCTCGAGGATTTTGCTGAACTCTAGCTTGTCCTCGTTCTTGACAGTAGTCAAACACAAGCAAGCAGCAGTCTTTTGGTGAACAACCTGAGAGTAAGAGACAGAAATAAGCATAATAAACCCATCGTTTTAACTAGGGAGACGTTTGGGGCTCGGGAACGCATACCGCTCCAAGACGAGATTTGCCTTTGACAATGCAGTAAGGGACTTCCATCTTCCTGCACAGAGCAGGCAACCAGACGACCAACTCGATTGGGTCGACATCATGAGCAATGACAACAAGCTGTGCCTTGTTCTGCTCGATGAGGTAGGTCACATGGTTGAGGCCATACTTCACAACGATAGGCTTCTTAGATTCAGAGGGCTTTCCCTCAGCTTCAGCTTGAGCCTTCTTGACAAGACGCTCTTTCTTGGCAGCTTTGTCCTCTGGCCTATACTTCAGAAGGATCTTGAAGAGGCTGGTTGCTGCAATTATTAATACAGGATATGTTGAGACACTGAATTAAAGGCGGAGAAAAAATATAGAAAGCATTGTCATAATCATACAGCAACAGCACAAAATACAACAGAAAAACTACGAGACTAGCAATCATTTCACTAATAACATTATAAAGAACAGAAGCAGCTCCAAAAACATCATTGAAGGATGCAATAGACTCACCGAGATTCTTGTCAAGAGTCTTGGTGAATTGGTTAAGAGCTGGTGGGACCTTCAACCTCTGCTTAAGGATCCTCTTCTGCCTTTGAAGGCGGATTGATTTTGGCCATTTGATGTAACGAGTAAGATCCTTCTTCGGAGGCAAAGCTCCACCAATACCGAATTGCTTCGGCCTCCTCTCAAATAGAGGGTTCGTAACTTTCTCCTGAAAAATCAGAAATCATAACACTGACATAAGAAAAATATCCCATAAAATATTTGAATGTTCGATAATCTTAAAAGAAGACTAGAGGCTTGATAAACAAATTAACACCATACCGTCTTCTTCTTGGCAGCTACCTTCACTCCTTTCTTCGGGGCCTAAAACCAAATCATGGGGTAAACAGATTAATAAAGTAACCAATGAACATAGATGAAGATAAGAAGAGCTTTGGCCATTGCTCTCTGCCCAAATTTCTAGATTCATACATTAGCTCTCTTCTACCAAATCTAGCAAACCCTAAATCCTAAGCGGATCAGTAAGGAAAACGAAACCCATAAGCGTTCATCGTTAAAGCGAATGCATCCAGGAGAAGGGAGACACTGACTCATGCCAGATGAAAAAAAACTAATTCGTTGATTCTACCATGAAAATAAACAGCTAAAAGCTACCAATCAAATGAAATCAAGAGAACATCAAAAGGAAAAGAGCGAAGGGAGATCTACCATCGTCGTCCTCCTAAGCTCCAACTCCAAATGGTTTCAGCAAACGGACGGCTGAGTCAGAAGAGTATCACTAGGGTTTTGCCTTATATATAGTACGATTGATAGGGCTTCTTTATTTTGTGTGTACTTTTTTTTATTTTTCCCTTAATTACAAATATAACCTTATATCTCTTTCACTTTGTTACGAGTTACGACCATATTTTCATAAAATCATAATTTCACTCCTTTTATTTATTACTTGCCTTTCAGTTACTTTATAGTTTCTTAAGTTTTTAGGTCCAAAAGTAATCTTCAATAATACGTACAAAAAAAACGTAAACATTACTTTTGTTTACTAGATAACAATAACATCATAACATTGATCGGCAATTTTTTTTATAAGTATTTTTCGTTCTTTTACAAACATAAAACTAATGTTCCATCAAATTATAAAGTTGTATAGGTACTGTTGAATGTCAACAATTGATCATTGTTTAAGTAAATAAATATTTTTTGTTTGTCAACTGGAAAATTTTAAAATCCATCAGTTTTAAAAATTCACAATTCTAATATTTATATATAATGGTTCCAAAAAAAAAAATCATTTTTTTTTTCAAAAGTAGCGAGATGTTTATGTTCTGTTTCTTGAATTTAGTAGTCACCCTCTCTAAAATAGAGTTCCTTTTGTCGTCAAGTTTGGTTAGTTATGAGCTTCGGCGTTGTGCCTCCAAACTTTATAAATACTTCCTTTTTTTTTATATAGAGTTTTATTCTCTCTTGATTTATTCTCAATTGTCATTGTTTACTGACCATCATTGATATCTTTTGGTGCACTTCTGGTGGATATTAATAGAGATTTTCCAACAAAGGCTTGTACTTCACAAAAAAATCATCATGGTGCATATCTCCCGGCCGCATACGTATTCCGAAAACAATCTTCTTATACTGCGATGGTATAGAGTCGAAGGACGTTTCAAGTCGTGTGGTCTTGTTGGACCTCATATTATTTTATTTTATTTTTTCTTTTCCTCTAACTCATATTATATCGTCTTAGTACGTGAGATTTCTTCTTCTCTATAAGAGCATCATGTTTGACCTTTTTACGGATTCTGCCATTGCTCTTCATGGGTTTGTATTTGTCCGTCTCTTAGATATTTGTATTATAAAATGAGTTAGAGGAAAACAAATTATTATAGCCCAAAAAAAAAAAAATTGTTATAGCCCTGAACTCACGTATAAACTTTCTTATCAAATTTGTCTTGACCATCAGAGTTTAGCGACTAAATCCAATTACACTGCGTGTTTTACATTCAATGATGTCATAATTAAATATCGATCTACAACTAGCAATGACGGTGTGTTGGAGGACAATAATGATATATAACAAACCCATGTTTTGGTTTACACGAATTACACGTGATAAATAAGAAGGTGGATTGATGTCAATGTCATACAGCACCTTGATGGCTACATCAAGTGAAATGTATAAAATTCAAATAAGTATCTCTTCGCTGTCACCCCTATAATTATGATACGTTCGTATATATCATGTTTTTGTTTTTTTTTATAAAGAAAATAGATAAATGATATAATGAGGATAAAAAATGATTAATGAGTTATATCAGGTTTTATAGCAGAGATACCTAAACTCGAGGGCATAAAACCCAAAATTACTTAGATTTGGCCTCGTTTGAGATTTAAAGCAAAAATGCTTTCAAGTTCAAGGATGCTATGAAACAAATAAAAAATAATTAAAATCGGGTCTCGTATTCTTACCAAGGTAAATTAAGCGTGGTTAGTCAACGAAATCATCCAATTAGGTAAGACCACGTGTATGTGTATATACGATGCATCTATGGACCGAAATCCGTGCACGATACAATAATTGAAGAGTCATGCAGAGATTAGATTTGTGTTTGCAATAAATCAGCGTCTCTCGCCACTGCTCGGGCACTTTCTCGCGTGACCGGCGGATTGTGAATGCCGTTCACTTAGATTTCCTCCGGTACGTTCGCATTGATCTATTTCTTCACGTGGGTCACTCNNNTGATCTATTTCTTCACGTGGGTCACTCTGTTTCATCAGATTTTCCTTGAGAAATTGGGGGTTTTTCGTGCTCTGATTTTCTTAAAAAACTCTTGTTTCTGTAGTCTGTTGACCTCTGGATTTTGATTGCGCACACTGTGGGACATGCAATTGTTATTTAGTTTGGTTATAGATTAGATTCCGCTGCTTTTTCTCTCGGTCACATGCCTTTGGATCCTTTGCAAGTGTTTAGTTTGCGTTACGGATTCTCTGGAAAGAAATCTTATATTGCATGTTCCGTTTGTTTCGGGTTTATCCTGTTACTATTCGATCCATCAGGCTATACATTCTTCAGATGCTAATCGTTACAAGCCTTTTTTCGTGTGCCAGTGACAACGAGTGTTCAGTTTGACTTATCAAGGACGGTTTAATAGGATTCAATGGCCTCCATTCTTAATCAAACCCAGGAATTGCAAGAATCTTCTATGGTTCTTGGGCATGTAAGATGTCAAACCTACTTTATATTCCCCGGAGAAAGTAGTTTGTCAGATGGTTTGAGGGCTGTTTTCTATTTTCTCGGTCTTGCCTACTGCTTTGTCGGGTTGTCAGCGATTACTTCACGCTTCTTCAAGTCTATGGAGAATGTCGTGAAACACTCGCGTAAAGTGGTTTCAGTCGATCCCATTACTAAAGCTGAAGTCATCACATACAAGAAAGTTTGGAACTTTACTATTGCAGATATCAGTTTGTTGGCGTTTGGAACTAGCTTTCCTCAGATTTCTTTGGCCACCATTGATGCAATACGGAACATCGGGGAGCGTTATGCTGGAGGTCTGGTTCTTTTTTGCTCTTCTTTCATTCCAAAACTTCACCGTGAATT